>JASANA010006455.1:0-10380 GCA_030248095.1 Ptycholaimellus sp. GST1_10
ATCATACGTGTCCCTACTAAAAAATGAACCCCCCCCGGTGTTGGTTGATTTTACCCCCCCCACCCCCCCCGGTCGGGTTTTTCCAGGTCAAAGTTGGTTGGTTGGTGCGGGGCCCCCCCCCCCGACCCCCCCGGGGGCCCCCACCCCCCACCGGTTGGGGTTATTTGGGGGTTCAACAAAGTTGGTTGATTACTTAGTGCAATGGGAAAATTTTGCAAAATATAGGCCTTTTTAACGAAAAAGTGCTCCTAAAAACCCCAATTGGGCACAAAACTTGCGCCAGCAAGGAAAATTTTTGATATTGACCAACAAAACAAGTAAATTTCGTATGAAATTTTCAGAAAACTTGGTTGGTTAGAAGGACCGGGGGCCCCGGGGGGGGTACCTCCCAGCCAAGTTGGTTGGTTGGTCAGGTAGGTCCTGAAAAAACTTGGTTGGTTGGTTGGGACTGGGGGGGTCGGGGGGGGTCGCAGGCAAAAAGTTGGTTGGTTGCTTCGGGGGGGGGGGCGGGGGGGGGGCGGGGGGGGGTCGGGTCACGTATGGCTGTAATCCTCCTGACTGACTGGCTGACTACCTATTATCAGATGGGCAAAGGTTCTTCTGCTAGAGGCAGCGGGTCTCCCACTCCGACTCGCGGCTCTTCTGAACAGCTATGTAGCGCTCCAGCTCCAGCTTTTCCAAGGACGATTGCAACTAGTTCTTTAGGATCTACGATATCATAGCACCAAGTTAAAAATTTCTGAACATCAATTCAATGAGCTTGATATCTTGCTCCTTCAACTGGGTCTGCTCAAGGAAGCTTGCAGAATTCCTTTTTAGCCCCTAAAAAGGGGTCATGGGGAGTTGGACACTGTTGGAATACTTCTGCTAAAGAGGCATTTGCCGAAAGAACGATGCAGAAGTAAGTGGAGGGAAAGAAGAGGCAAAATTAAGGACAAATCTCGAAATCTTTGGCAACCTTGCGCTTGCCCTCTTGCAGGACATGGCGGGGAACTTTGTCTGCCTTCTTGCGCGCCTCATCCAACTGGAACCAGAATACCCTTAACTGCCTCATAAAGCAGGTGCTGAGAGGATGAGGGGATGCTTGAAATGGGCGAAGATATTTAACTACCTGGGAAGTTCTGAACTGGGACCAGCTTAAACAAGGGGCTGCTTTTCTCAGTATGACTGCAGATCACAAACTCCTCCTCCTCGGCTGGCTGTATTAGTGGCCTGCTATGCCTTGCCTCACTTGCTCACCAGCCTTGCCCTAAAGGTCGCACATTCCCAGTCCATCTCATGGTCAACCTAGTTGGCCTTTGGATTTCGATCACTAGTAACAATAATTGGTGGTATGTGGCCTAGTTTAATTAGCTAACAAACATTCAGCTCAGTCAAAATTTTATTTTAATTGCTTTACCTGCAAGTTTTACCACATTTAACATCGACACCGTCCACATCAAACACTGATATGACCTCCAGTTCGCCTCCAGCATGGAGGAAGATTGTTTTATGATCATTTATAATATGGAGGGAAAAGCATTATAACATTACGACGGGGGCTATTATGCGGGTTGAAAAGGTGACCTCAGAAAACAACGCCATTCTTGTCCAGTTTAAGCTTTTTCCAAGCGGTTTTCTCTGAAGATAGGGCGAAGAGCATGACCAAATACCAAAAAACGTACAGGCCTGTAGAGCTTGATGAAAAATACGTTTTCTATATGTCCCTGACCCGCGCTATTTTTTTCCCCTACATTTGGAAAAACGCGAACATTTTTTGTTGTCGTTTTCTCATCTTATTATGTTTTTTGGATAGAGCTTTCTCTGACGCATCTGGGATGGTAATTCGTTTTTCCTAAATAGGAAGATTGAATGAGTTATGGTCTGTTGAAAATCATCAAAATGCAGGTAAATTCGAATTGTCGTCTAATATAATACGAATTCTATTCTACTCAATCGTATAATGTTTCTGTTAGTTGGTAGGTCCCTGTGTTTAATATTATCATCAGCTAGGCAACCCGCATAATAGACTTTTGGTGTATAAGTGGTTTGCTTTTCCATACTTGTTAAAGGACCTCGTTCCTAATACTTGCCTCCAGTCTACTGATATTCGGCGAAGAAAAGCCTTTTCAGTCAATTATGATAAACTGCACTGGAGAATGTTTCAATAGGAAAACACTAATGCGTCCTTGGCTTTGCCCCAGGGGCAGATTCCGAGAAGGCAGAAGTTTGTTAGCCAGTAATAGAGACAAAAGGACTGAAAATTTAGCAGCATAAGAAGCAGAGGCAGACATAGTACTCATAGACAAAGTTATGAATCGTCTTCTGGAGAATTGAGTCCTCGGTACTGGCTATGATGTCATTGCCCCTGAAGAAGTTTTTGACCGCGGAGCGGCCCGAAGGGCCGCTCCACGGTCTATAGAGGTTACTCAACTTTTTGTCCTCATATATATGTATATCTGGTACCATCGGCAGGCCAAATCTGGGACTCTTTTCTCCAAAATTTGCAATTCCCTCGAGCAAAAAGTCAAGGAAATACATTTTCTACTAGTGGAATCTGCTGCTTGGGACAGTTGCATTTTGTTTTTGGCACACAGTTCAGTGTCTCTTTCCATGCGCGCCAAAAAAACAAAATGCAGATGACGCAGCAGATTCCACTAGTAGAAAATGTATTTCCTTGACTTTTTGCTCAAGGGAATTGCAAATTTTGGAAAAAAGTCCCAGATTTGGCCTGCCGATGATACCAGATATTTCTGCCACTTTTAACATAGTACAAATAGTACAAATACAAATTGTTTTTTGTAGGTTATATGTTTAATTACAATTTTAGTCAATATTTAAAAAATAAATACAAAAACTTGTTCAAAAAATATAACAAAAAGAAAATATTCAAAATGAAAAATTACAATTTTTTGAGAAATTTCTTGACCTATTCTCAGTGCATTTTTGGGAGAAAAGAGCTTTACTTTTGGCCTGGCGATGGTATCCATTGTTTTCTCAACTTAAAATACACAAAAATAAAAATGAATGCCTGACAAGGATTTGAACCTACCGATTTCATCCAGCAGTCCAATCGCTTACACCACTACACCACTGAGGCATATGAAATCTTTACTTAACTGAAGAGCTAAATAATACATGAGTCACAGGGACCCGGGAAGGGGGGAAAGGGGGAAGAACTGAATACCTACTATCGTCCATTGAGTAGATGCGCAGGAGAAGGAGAAGGAGTTCGGACAAATGGTTTTTTTAATTTTTCATAGTAAAATAGTTAGTTTTTGGCAAAAGTCAAATGATAAACTATAGTCAATTCGATGGTGCTTTTTCCATTGCAAAAAGAATTATAGCTATTGGAGCTTTCTTTGACGAGCAGCAGCCTTATCAAAATTGAGATCTAGCAATAACCCCCAAAACGTACACCTGGGTCGAAAAGAGGGGCTGGGCGCTGACACTTCGCTAACGCTCGCTCGCGCCAGCCCAATATATGTATGTCTGGAAATGCTGGGAACGGGCGAATTCTCAACGGATTTGGACAAACTTTTTTTTCCCTGAAAGGTAATGAGATTTTAGGAAGATCTGGAGGGGTAGAACCGGTTTCCGAGCATTTGAAACATTACTTTTTTGGGTAGAAAAGTTGAAAATGTGGGTATGCTGTAAAAGGCTCAATTCTCAATGGATTGGGACAAACTTTTTTTTTCCTGAAAGGTAATAAAATTTTAGGAAGATCTGGAGGGGTGAAACCGGTTTCCGAGCATTTGAAACATTACTTTTTTGGGTAGAATGTTTGAAAATTTGGGTATGCTGTAAAAGGCTCAATTCTCAACGGATTTGGACAAACTTTTTTTTCCTGAAAGGTAATGAGATTTTAGGAAGATCTGGAGGGGTGGAACCAGTTTCCGAGCATTTGAAACATTACTTTTTTGGGTAGAAAGGTTGAAAATGTGGGTATGCTGTAAAAGGCTCAATTCTCAACGGATTGGGACAAACTTTTTTTTTCCTGAAAGGTAATAAAATTTTAGGAAGATCTGGAGGGGTGAAACCGGTTTCCGAGCATTTGAAACATTACTTTTTTGGGTAGAAAATTTGAAAATTTGGGTATGCTGTAAAAGGCTCAATTCTCAACGGATTTGGACAAACTTTTTTTGCCCTGAAAGGTAATGAGATTTTAGGAAGATATGGAGGGGTGGAACTGGTTTCCGAGCATTTGAAACATTACTGTTTTGGGTAGAAAGGTCGAAAATTTGGGTATGCTGTAAAAGGCTCAATTCTGAACGAATATTGACAAACTTTTTTTTTCCTGAAAGGAAATAAAATTTGAGGAAGATCTGGAGAAGTTTGACAAGTCCCGAAGCATTTGAAACATAACTTTTTTAGGTAGAAAGGTTGAAAAATGGGGTATGTTGAGAGCTCCGCGGTCACCTATTGCGCTCTGCGCCATATACTTGTTCCTCGTCATGATGACGCCCTCCAAGACGTCCACCTCGCACTAAAGGGTATGCTGTCACATAAATTTTGGTTCTTTTTTCATTCAGGAATGTGACAGCAGATTCGTTATGGATTCCAATTCTTTTACAAGTCAAGAGGCATTCCTTCTCAAGAGATTATCGAACTGACTATGCTTCGCAGCTAAATGCAATGGTGAAACATGAGGCAGGTGGGTAGTTTTCCACGAGCCTCCGGCCTGTGCCCGATTCAAATTGGGCCTTGAATTCGAGGTAGGTGGTAGCTTAAACATTACAAGTTCGAGGCTGTGGTAGATATTGGCCTAGAACCAATTCAAATTCACTTCTTGGTAGCCTACCCAGGCCTTGAAAATGCTACCCTGGCCTGACCCATGGTAGCAAGCGGCCTCCCATGACATTTCTATGATATTTTAATGGGAGCAAGCGGCCTCCCATGACATTCTATGATATTTTAATTACTTGACTGACTGCATCCATCTTATCACTGTAATAGAAACAAAATGCATTGTTTTGAGCATGGATTAGACTAGAAGGAGATTTTTATATAATGTCAGTTGAAGATATCACCACTCCTCAGCACGATAAAAGGGTGAGTAAAAGCATGTATTGGGCTGGCGCGAACGGAGCTTTAGCGAAGTGTCAGCGCCCAGCCCCTCTTTTCGACCCAGGTGTACGTTTTCGGGGTTATTGCTAGATCTTAAAATTGATAAGGATTTTACGCTTCATAGAAATGTCCAATCGTGCTTATTCTTTCTGCATTGGAAAGAGCATCATTGAATTGACCAAAACTCGCGAGAAATCATCAAAAATTGGCAAAATTCGTGAGAAAATCACTCAAAACCATTTGTCCGAACTCCTCCTCCTTCTCCTTCTCCTTCTTCTTCTCCGCATCTATTCAATGGACGATAGTAGGTATTCATTTCATCCCCCACTCACCCCCTCCCCGGGTCCTTGGGCCTCATGTATTGATTTTTATTCATAAGTCTTCAGTTAAACATTGATGCATGTGGACCAGTGGTGTAGTGGTCTAAGCGGTTGAACAGCTGGTTGAAACTGGGAGGTTCGAATCCTTCTTAGGCAATCATTTTTATTTTGGAAATTTTAAGTTGAGAAAACAACTGGTACCATCGGCTGGTCAGAATAAGAGCTCTTTTCTCCCAAAAATCGATTGCCCTAAGTATAAATCATGAAAATTTCACAAAAATATGTTAATTTGCCAATACATTTTTAATTGTATTTTTGTCAAAATTAAAGCTCTTTTCTCCCAAAAATCGATTACCCTAAGTATAAATCATGAAAATTTCACAAAAATATGTTATTTTGCCAATAAATTTAAATTGTATTTTTGATTTTCGAATCTTTTCTTTTCGTTATATTTTTAAATTTTATTTATTATTTATTTTTTTATCCAAAAATATCTCAAATTATTCTCGATTCTTTTATGTTTGTTATATTTTTAATGAGTTTATTTTTTTTCATATATTATAAAATAATATAAAATTGTATTTATACATTTTATGCTATATTAAAAGTGGAAGAAATAACTGGTACCATCGGCAAGCCAAATGTGGGTCTCTTTTCTCCAAATTTTGTAATTGCCTCGAGCAAAAAGTCAAGGAAATACATCTACTACTAGTGGAATCTGCTGCGTCATCTGCATTTTGTTTTTGGGCGCGCATGGAAAGAGACACTGAACTGCGCGCCAAAAACAAAATGCAACTGTCCAAGCAGCAGATTCCACTAGTAGTAGATGTATTTCCTTGACTTTTTGCTCGAGGCAATTACAAAATTTGGAGAAAAGAGACCCACATTTGGCTTGCCGATGGTACCAGTTATGAAGATCGAACTTACTTAAGAGAGGGTGTCTGTAAGGGTCGAGAAAAATTTTTACTCGGATTTTTGAAAGTTGGCCTCAATCGATGGGCTATATAGTGGGATACTTGGCCCTGAAAACCGTTTTCAAAATTTCAGCTTTGTATTAGAGATATGGCCATTATTGTGAAAAGAGGTCCAAAAATGGCCCAAAATTCCGATTTTCGACATAAACTTTTTCAAATAGGCATAGCTTGAGCTATGTTCTACCAAATTCAAAAATTCAAAAGCTCACCTGTTTCTGAACATTTAGGCAACATTATATGTGCCATTGACCTATAGTGGCATGATTTGGATGGCCGTTACAAAGGTGAGAACCAAAAAATTACCAAAACTGATATGTTAAAATTTTGATAATTTTTGTCATTTTCTCCAAATTTTAAGTCAAACGTCACCCTTTTGACACCGGATTCTGAATTTTCAACTAATTTTGGACCTAGGGACACCTTTCATTTGCCCATATTGGTGAGCACAATCGAAATCCATCAGTCACAATTTGATGATATTTAGACCCAGCCCTATGTTATAACATAGGACGATTTGAATGCTACAAAATTTTTGCACTAAAAAACTTCCTATTCCTTAGGATTTCAATTTGAGTCAATTTCCTTTCAAGACTAAGTTACTCCAGCCCTATGGCAGGTACCCATGCAGTAAAATCACTGGTCACTTCAAATTTTTGCTTCCAAAGAGACCCAGACTTTAAAGCAAGTCCGAATTTCGCCCTATGCTATAACATAGGCAAAAAATGGTCAAAAACTTTTCTGTCTTGAAATTTGATTCCAATGCCCAAATTTCAAAATATGGACTCAAATACACCTAAAAATAGTATATTTTGATGTGGTTCTATGTTTAAACATAAAACTGCATGCAACCAAATTTGGTCTAATTTAGGCCAAAAATGACCATAACCTCAAACAGCTGAAAGTCTTCAATTAAAAACAAATGGCTAAAGAAATATTATTTTCAGGTGTATTTGAGTCCATATTTTGAAATTTGGGCATTGGAATCAAATTTCAAGACAGAAATGTTTTTGACCATTTTTTGCCTATGTTATAGCATAGGGCAAAATTCGGACTTGCTTTAAAGTCTGGGTCTCTTTGGAAGCAAAAATTTGAAGTGACCAGTGATTTTTCTGCATGGGTACCTGCCATAGGGCTGGAGTAACTTAGTCTTGAAAGGAAATTGACTCAAATTGAAATCCTAAGGAATAGGAAGTTTTTTAGTGCAAAAATTTTGTAGCATTCAAATCGTCCTATGTTATAACATAGGGCTGGGTCTAAATATCATCAAATTGTGACTGATGGATTTCGATTGTGCTCACCAATATGGGCAAATGAAAGGTGTCCCTTGGTCCAAAATTAGTTGAAAATTCAGAATCCGGTGTCAAAAGGGTGACGTTTGACTTAAAATTTGGAGAAAATGACAAAAATTATCAAAATTTTAACATATCAGTTTTGGTAATTTTTTGGTTCTCACCTTTGTAACGGCCATCCAAATCATGCCACTATAGGTCAATGGCACATATAATGGGTGTCACGACAATTTGCACCCGGGACTATTTGCACCCGACTATTTGCACCCGACTATTTGCACCCCGACTATTTGCACCCAGGTTTATTTGCACCCGACGATTTGCACCCGACTTTTTGCACCCAAAAGGAGTTTGGTACTTGCCAAAGAATATTGAAAATTGCTGTCAACTTTCACAGCCCGCCCCCCCCTATAGAGGGGGCCAGTGCCAGGCTCCAGCCCCCTCTATAGAGAGGGTCAGCGCCAGCATGAATGTGGTTTATGTATGTATTTGTATTAAGGTTTTCTTCTGGGCTTCTGGAATCTGTGTGTTTTTCTTTGTGTTTTGTGTTTTTGTTTTTCGAATTTCAGGAACTGACAATTGCAGCTTTGCAAAATTGAAAATTTTTGATGCCTGCAACTTCTTGAACCAAGATGGGCTGAAGATCGGCTATTCTGGCCAATATTAAATCTAAGTTCTAAAACCTATTGCATATAGTCATTATCGTTTTGATACTTTAGTCCTCAGATGAAATATTGACATTCAAAGATGGAAATGTTAGGCATCTGTGCAACCAAATCTCAAAATGGTAGGACTAAATTTGGTTTTAGTATTTAGATTGCATAACAGCTGAATCACTCAAATTTGCATGATTATCAAAACTGAAAAGGCAGGTTTCCAGTGTCTTGGTTACCAGTCTTACCTGCAAATGTCACAGTTCCAACGATTTCAATGACATTTGCCAAAATATACAATATTCTCACCATCATGGTTCAAAAAGTTGACTGCAAACAGTGATGTTAAGCTGGGAAATTATGGCCAACTTGAAAAGATTCTGCTGATATAAGGTGCTCCTGGAAAAGATTAGATAAGATACGATAAAAGATATAAATTTTCAACTTTTTTTTGAACTGCCGCCCAGGACTTGGCCTGGGGGCAGTACTAAGGATTCACCTCAAAAAGGGGTGTGGGTCTATATATATATGTATATATGTATGTTACATGAAATACCTCGACGGTTTCTCAACCGATTTTGCTGATTTTTTCAGGGAATGTTGGAAATGTTGGCCGCTCAAGGCCCTGCTTTGGGAGCTTGGCGGAAATGATTTGTTCTCAAGTTATAACCCAAAAACCTAATGTTTCAAAACCCAAAAAGTGATTTAGGGGTTATTATTGAGAAATTTGCTCTAATTTTGGGCACCAATAGGTACATTTTGACGCTAAACACGAATCTGGCCATAAAAATGGAAAATTTTTGCAATTTTGCACAAACCCATCACCTGATGTTTCAAAAACCAAAATTGAAAATTTCAGCCAATTTGACCTCAATTTCGAGTCTCTGGTATTTTGAAATGATCCTTATGCTGTGCACTATCATTCTGGCCATAAAATTCCCTTTCAAATGGCGTTGAAATCATGCAAAAAGCTGCAGTAGAACCCAAGTTATGCCATTTTTGAACTGCCGCCCAGGACTTGGCCTGGGGGCAGTACTAAGGATTCACCCCAAAAAACCTAAAAAAAGTGAAAAAATTCACCCCAAAAAAGTGAAAATGAAGTCCCAGACCCCAAATTTCAAGAAACATAATTTGAGTGGGTAGCTAAACCTTTCAGTGTACTCTTCAGATTTCTCTTTGATTTCCGATGATTAAACAGATAAAACACCAAAAAACTTGATCCATTCTACTGAAGAAGCATGGGATAGAGTTATCTTAGGCCAGATTATAAGGGGCGGCAGTTCAACTCATGGGTTCAGCGATTTTGTGAAAATGAACCCCATGTTATACTAGTTGAGAAATTTTCTTGACTTATTCTCAGAACAATCGATTTTTGAAAAGGGCTTTACTTTTGGAGAAAAGGGCATTACTTTTGGCATGCCGAGGGTACCAGTTGTTTTCTTAACTTTAAATACACAAAAATGAAAAATATTGCCTAAGTAGGATTCGAACCCACTAGCTCCATTTATCTGACCAGTCGCTTACACCACTACACCACTGGTGCACATGGCTACTAAGTTCACTTGAAGATTTATGAATAAAAACAATATATCAGGCACAGGGACCCGGGGAGGGAAGAGGGGGGAGGGAATGAATACCTACTATCGTCCATTGAATAGATACGGAGAAGAAGAAGAAGAAGAAGAAGAAGAAGAAGAAGAAGAAGGAGTTCGGACAAATGGTTTTGAGTGATTTGCTAATGATTGCTGCAACCTTCTGGCGATCTCTCGCGAGTTTTGGTCAATTAGATGATGCTCTTTCCAATGAAAAAAGAATCAGAGCAAATGAAGTTTCATGTGAGGAGCAAGAGCCTTATCAAAATAAAGATCTAGCAATAACCCTCAAAACGTACACCTGGGTCGAAAAGAGGGGCTGGGCGCTGACACTCCGCTAAAGCTCCGTTCGCGCCAGCCCAATTTGTCAATCACCCTAGTTTCAATTCAAAGCGTTCTCTTTTTAGCCTGTAGTGCTAAACTGTGCAAGCATAGTCATGCTTTTACCATGGAACAAGAAGATTATAAATGATTTGGGCTGGCTGGCTGGCGCGAGGGAGCGACCT
>JASANA010006456.1:0-35872 GCA_030248095.1 Ptycholaimellus sp. GST1_10
ACCAGCTCCTTGGACTTGCCATCCACCCCATGATCCCCTGGCACCCCGTCAGCTCCACCAGCTTCTGCAATGTTTACTTGATAAGACAGACTAGTCCTTAGTTCTGGAGTCAGAGAGCAGGTTGAGCTGTCTGAGAACTTGAAAGTGGACACCATGCCCCCACTAGCTACTTGAAGTTGCTGTCCACGCCATGATCCCCTGGCACTCCGTCAGCTCCACCAACTTTTGGGTAATTGCCTGAGAAAGCATACTAGTCCTTAGAGCTGGAGTCAGAGAGCAGGTTTATCTCACTGATAAATTGGAAGGGGTCTTTGAGTCCCCACCAGCTCCTAGGACTTGCCGTCCACCCAATGATCCACTGGCACCCCATTAGAACCACCAGCTGTTGCGTAGTTGCCTGGGAAAGCTGAGTAGTCCTTAGTTCTGGAGTCAGAGAGCAGGTTGAGCTTTTTGAGAAATTGAAAGGGGACACTGTGCGCACTCTAGCTCCTTGGACTTGCCGTCCACCACATGATTCCCAGGCACCCCGTCAGCTCCACCATTTTCTGGGTAATTGCCTGAGAAAGCATACTAGTCCTTAGAGCTGGAGTCAGAGAGCAGGTTGAGCTTTCTGAGAAATTGGAAGGGGACACCATGCGCCCTCTAGCTCCTAGACTTGCCATCCACCACATGATCCCCCGGTACCCCATCAGCGCCACCAGCTTCTGCGTAACTGCCTGGGAAGGCAGACTAATCCTTAGAGCTGGAGTCAGAAAGCAGATTAAGCTGTCTGAGAAATAAGAAGGGGACACAATGCACCCAACAGCTCCTTGGACTTGCTGTCCACCCCATGATCCCCTGGCACCCCAGCACCCCGTCAGCTCCACCAGCTTCTGGGTAATTGCCTGGGAAGGCAGACTAGTCCTCAGAGCTGGAGTCAGAGAGCAGTTTTAGCTCTTGGAGAAGTTGGAAGATGACAAGATCATTGAACTTGCCGTCCACCCAATGATCCCCTGGCACCCCATTAGAACCACCAGCTGTTGCGTAGTTGCCTGGGAAAGCTGAGTAGTCCTTAGTTCTGGAGTCAGAGAGCAGGTTGAGCTTTTTGAGAAATTGAAAGGGGACACCATGCGCACTCTAGCTCCCTGGTCTTGCCGTCCACCACATGATCTCCCGGAACACCGTCAGCTCCACCAACTTCTGGGTTATTGCCTGAGAAAGCATACTAGTCATTAGAGCTGGAGTCAGAGAGCAGGTTTATCTCTCTAAGAAATTGGAAGGTGAAACTGTGACCCCACCATCTCCTTGGACTTGCCATCCACCCCATGAACCCCTGGTACCCCGTCAGCTCCACCAGCTTCTACATAGTTGCTTGGGAAGACAGGCTAGTCCTTAGTTCTGGAGTCAGAGAGCAGGTTGAGCTTTTTGAGAAATTGAAAGGGGACACCATGCGCACTCTAGCTCCCTGGTCTTGCCGTCCACCACATGATCTCCCGGAACACCGTCAGATCCATCAACTTCTGGGTTATTGCCTGAGAAAGCATACTAGTCCTTAGAGCTGGAGTCAAAGAGCAGGTTTATCTCTCTGAGAAATTGGAAGGGGTCTTTGAGTCCCCACCAGCTCCTTGGACTTGCCGTCTGCCACCAGCTGCCACCAGCTGACTTGCCACCAGCTGTTGCGTAGTTGCCTGGGAAAGCTGAGTAGTCCTTAGTTCTGGAGTCAGAGAGCAGGTTGAGCTGTCTGTGAACTTGAAACTGGACACCATGCCCCCACTAGCTACTTGGAGTTGCTTGCCATCCACCGCATGATCTCCCGGCACCCCGTCAGCTCCACCAACTTCTGGGTAATTGCCTGAGAAAGCATACTAGTCCTTAAAGCTGGAGTCAGAGAGCAGGTTTAGCTCTCTGAGAAATTGGAAGGGGACACTGTGCCCCCTCCAGCTCCTGGACTTGCCATCCACCCCATGATCCCCTGGCACCCCGTCAGCTCCACCAGCTTCTGCATAGTTGCTTGGGAAGACAGACTAGTCCTTAATTCTGGAGGCAGAGAGCAGGTTGAGCTGTCTGTGAACTTGAAACTGGACACCATGCCCCCACTAGCTACTTGGAGTTGCTGTCCACCCCATTCCTCCCGTTGCCCCATCATCTGCAACAGCTTCTGCATAGTTACCTGGGAAAGCAGACTAGTCCTAAGAGCTGCAGCCAGATAGCAGGTTGATCTATCTGAAAAATAATAAGGGGACACCATGCGCCCACTAGCTTCTTGGACTTGCTGTCCATCCCATGATTCCCCGACGCCCCCTCAGCTCCACCAGCTTCTGCGTAGTTGCCTGGGAAGTCAGCCGAATCCTCAGAGCTGGAGTCAGAGAGCAATTTTAGCTCTCTGAGATATTGGAAGGGAACACCATGCCCTCACCAGCTCCTTGGACTTGCCGTCCACCCCTGATCCCCTGGCACCCCTTCAGCTCAACCAGCTTCGGCATAGTTGCCTGGGAAGACAGAGTAATCCTTAGAGCTGGAGTCAGAGAGCATGTTGAGCTTTCTGAGAAATTGGAAGAGGACACCAGTCATAGGAGATTGTCAATTCAGGATTAACCCATTTTAAATTAAAATAAATAAAACCAATGTGGCAGTATGATGTATTGGACTCTAAATAAATATTTTAGGATGTAAAAATGGAAATTTGAGACAACACATTTTTGTGGAATTGTTGCCTATGCGTAAACATAGGGCAAAATGTTGACTGCAAACTTTCAATCAAAAAAGTGGCCATGGGAACAAAGCAAAACCCTATGTTTACAAGAAATTGAATTGTAACTGGTCACCACTCAAATTTGAGTTATAATTTTTTGAACTCTTTTTTGAATAATTTTTTAAAATTCGCGGTCTTTTGGGGCCGTGCGATTGGAGCGGAAGCATGGTCCCCTCTTAGCCAAGGACCAACCCTATTATGGCTTTTGAAAATATGATTCAATGGCATTAATTCTGTGTGCATGTTACAGAGCTGTGGGTAGGCTCAATGGACGCAGCAAACACAGAGCTTTAATTTAAAAAAGTTTGCCAAATTTGGTTGAGAATTGGGCAAGTTATGACCAAAAAACTTTTAAAAGTGTCCGTCCATTATCCGTCCGCCGTGCGCTGTCCGCCATGCACTGTCCGCCATCCGCCATCCGCCATCTGCTGTACGTTCTGACCGGGAGGCATACTGGCAAAATATGGGGCTCTAGTCTAAACGTCACTATAGTATATTGACCCTGGAGGCTGGCATGTTGGCTTCCTTCCTGGTGACCTTGTCAAAGTCCCAGTGTGGTTGTTTGGTGGTGGAAGGAAGTGAGTAAGGGTTTCCCGTCCGTAGGTGGGTGGTGGTGAGTATCTCTCCCTCTGCCCTCCTATTCTTCTCCTCCTCGTGTTCCGCCTTCTTCTCCTTTTCGTGTTGCGGTGAGTGCTGACCAGTTGTAGGATCATCTTCAACAGCTGTATCCTCGTCTCTGAATTGTCCACCGAGTCCGAGTCCCTCCACCTCCTCAGCACCCTCGAACAGCTCTCCCACTCCTCCCACTTCTTCCACTTCTCTTTCTCTTCTGCTGTCTGGGGCGCCATCTCCCCTTTGGGATGAGGCACTCAATGGGCCTTTAGTGGCATCATCCTTCTTGGTGTCGTTGATGCGCAAGGCCCCTCCCTCATGTGAGAGTAGAGTTCCCGTGGGAAGACAGTTCATTGACTCTTTAGTGTACGCAAAGTTGTCCTCAGGTGGATAGGTAGAGAAGGTATTGGACAATTGAGGAATGTGCACCCGAGACCCCAACACATTGCCTCCGAAGCTGCCGAAGTAATGAAAGGGGCAGTACATGAGGACTGGTGTGTCATTCCAGACGATAGTGTACTGGGGCTGGACACAGCTCTCCTTCTCTATCCGGCATCCTTTGAGAGAGCCAAGGTCCGAGGTGAGAGCCTGGTGTCCCGCATACACTGTCCCCTTGATGGGGTAGAGGTTGACGGTCTTGTAGACATAGGTGGCAAAACAGCAGTGCCACTTGTAGTGCAGGGATTGATTAGTTGACCAGAGGGACTTGTCCATCTGCACCAGCTTCAATCACCTGAACTTTTGTTTCATCCAAGCTTCATGGCACTTGTCTGCCAGCACATTCAGCTTTTTGATGGGATTGGATAGGTTCCAGTTAAGGAAGGAAGTGAGGCCATCCCATTGTGTAATGGTGGTAGTGATCTCCAGAATGCACTGTGTGGCAGGCGCGCTAGGTCCTTCTGTGGCTGGTAGCCACAGGTCCACGGCACGGTAGGAATGCTCTGCTTGCTTTCCATAGATGGAACAGTCTCTTGTTCTCTCTGGGAGAATGAATGGTTGACCTCCCCCGCTGTGTCTGTGGCAGAGCTGGAACTTTACTTTCTTCGGTGGCAGCTCCAACTGATCCTTCCGATGCGTTGTTCCATGGAGAAGAGTGTGGCTGGCTTCCTGGGCCAAGAGGAAAGTAGTGGCGCCAAAGTTGGCAGCAGCCCGGGAAATAGGCTTGGCTGCGACTGGAGTGAACAGGCACATGGCTACTAGCATCATGGCTATTGTGGTCTTTCCTCCCCCTCTGCTTCCTTGGCTCCCACCTTGTGGTTGTTCTGTCGTTGAGAGGTGAGGGTTGCTATTCTTTAATTCCCTCTTCCTCTCCGCTTGCCTTCACTTGGCTCTGGCCTTGCTCTTCCGTTTCTTCATGTGCCGCCACTCCTGTTCTTGCTCTTCCAATGTCATTGGGACTTCCTTGAACTTGTATTGCCAATGGGTGGGCGTGAACAAATGCTCCGTCATTCTGAGCATACTGATCCTGTTGGGAAATTTCCTTCGTCACCATCTCCTCACTTCCTCCTTCCGGAGTGTAGGATGAAGAGCCTGCTTCTCCACAATCTTGGAACGCTTGTTGACGAACTTGATCATAAAGGGGAAGTCCATGTGACTCAAGAACTTGGTGATGTGGACGATGTCCCTTTTGGTCATCAGCAAAAGATCCATATGCTCCAGGAAGTAGTAGGTCAACCAGTCCAGCTTGAGGTGCTTGAGCTTTGGTGGGGGCAGTCCCGGTAGAGTCTTCTCCTCTGGCAGAAGTTCTTCTCACTCCCCAACTATGCAGAAGGTGCTCCATGCTGACTGGTCTAGCAGAAGATGGGTGACCATCTCCAATTGGGAAAGGGCGTAGAGGCAGTATGGAGAGTGAACGAAGGTTCCCAAGAAGTTCAGGAAGGAGAGGTGAGTGAGGGTCAGGAACTTCTTCAGTCATGTCACTAAGGGTTTCTTTCCTTCAACCTCCAACTCCCCGGTGTAATGGAGCTTGGTTAAAGTCCCCGGCAGGTCCTCCAGTCCTTTGGTAGCCGCTGCGGTGAGGTTGGGTGCTAGTTCCGTGAGTCCCGCGAACTCTCCAGTCCTGCAAAACTTCTTCAACTTTTGTAGCATCCTCGTTCCCATCAGTAGCTTCTTCATGGTGTTTCAGGAGAGAGCCCAAGTGCCTCGAGTGTTTAGGCGTAGACTCTCCAGCTGACTCGGCAGGCTGTCTTAAACTTTGCTGGGTCCACTCTCCACGTTTCACATTGCACCCTCAAAGTGGACTCTGGGAAGACGTAGCATATGCAAGTTTGGTGTCAGCCTTTGCAGATAAGGCATCCTTATCACTGAGAAGCAGTTGAAGCTGAGAGTTCGGAGTTGAGGCAGCAGTTCTGTCCAGTGCATCTCCAGCCGAAACCTCCTGCACTCGGAGGCTCTGAGATGGAGGTTGTGCAGTTGTCTGAGTTCACGCAGGGTGGCCCAGCTCTTGGCAGAGAAGCTCCGCAGCCCATATAGTTGCAGTGTATTCAGGCCTGTGGCCAGTCAAGCTACTTCTTGTACTGGCGATTGTCAAATTGTCCCGATTGTCAAATTCTTGATCTCTGGTTTCTCCAGGCTTCCCATGGAGCCTTCCCACATCAGCACCATCGTAACTCGATCAGGCAGCGCATCCCATATGTCAATGGTCATGCATAGCAGCTGGACTGAGTGCAGCCATTTGCTGTGCTGACAGCAGTGAAGGATGGTTTTAGGTAAGTTCTGTTTGGGTCTGTCTGGATGTATTCAGCTGGGTGGAATCCCTTGAACACTCTCAGCTGTTGGGTTTGGGCATTGGAGATGAGGAAGTCGGGGTTGACGGGCATGCTGAAGTAAGCAATGGGAAGGATGGATCCGGGGACCAGCTTGTCATCGTCGCTACTCCACGGTAGACGGATCTTATTCTTTCGTCGGCAGGGCAGGTAGTGTCCAGGTTCCCGACCACTGAGGACTTCCACCATGTTCCTCAAGCAGCATGGCCTCCACAAGGCATTGCAGGCCAGGAGCATTCGAAGATGTGGTTCCAGCGCAGTGATCATCCGGTCTTCTCACATCGAACTTGTCATTTCCTTGTGCTAGGGAATAAAGTTCCGGATGGAGGAAGAAATTGAACAGTTGGCAGGATGATGAGGGATGAAGAGAGTGGAGCCGTTCCCTCATTCCACGGGTTCAGCGGTGGCGCTATCCACACTGATTCCTGTCCTCCGCTTTCCAATAGCTTATCCCTTGCCTTGACCAGATCCTTCCAAATGAAGCAGTGGTGATGTTCTTGGACTTGGTCATCCATTGGGTAGCCGAGCCTTCTCAGGTCCGTCTCCAGGGCTCGGATCCAATCTTGCGATCCGTGGTGTTGCACCAGCGGATCAGTAGTACTCCTGAGTACCTGCTGTAGTCGCAGGCGAGTGAGGGGGAAGTCAGAGAACTTTCTCAAGGCATGGTTGGGTTGGTGTTGCTCCAGAACATGCTAACTTCATGATGTCGGCACCACCTAATTTAGAAAGGTGGTGAAAATAAACTATTTTGAAACATCAGAAATCAAACTTATAACCAACAAAGCATTAGCTTTTGCAATATGCAAATCGTGTTTGCAGTAAATGCGCTTTTTCGTCATGATATTTAATGAACATTGCAAGAGTGATGGTTTTCGCTTGCAGTACCAGGTGATAGCAACGAGGACAGAACGAACCCTACCTTCTTCCGGAGCACCAAAGCTGGACAGCTGCTGAAGCATGAGAAGGGCGCCACCACTCTTCTCTGACAGATGACACTGGACTGAAGCCCGGTACTGCTGGATTGCCGATCCCCCAGCAACCCATCAGAACCACCAGCTGTTGCGTAGTTGCCTGGGAAAGCAGAGTAGTCCTTAGAGCTGGAGTCAAAGAGCAGGTTTATCTCTCTGAGAAATTGGAAGGGGACACTGTGCCCCCACCAGCTCCTTGGACTTGCCATCCACCCCATGACCCCCTGGCACCCCGTCAGCCCCACCAGCTTCTGCATAGTTGCTTGGGAAGACAGACTAGTCCTTAATTCTGGAGGCAGAGAGCAGGTTGAGCTGTCTGTGAACTTGAAACTGGACACCATGCCCCCACTAGCTACTTGGAGTTGCTGTCCACCCCATTCCTCCCGTCGCCCCGTCATCTGCAACAGCTTCTGCATAGTTACCTGGGAAAGCAGACTAGTGCTTAGAGCCGCAGTCAGATAGCAGGTTGATCTATCTGAAAAATAATAAGGGGACACCATGCGCCCACTAGCTTCTTGGACTTGCTGTCCATCCCATGATTCCCCGACGCCCCCTCAGCTCCACCAGCTTCTGCGTAGTTGCCTGGGAAGTCAGCCGAATCCTCAGAGCTGGAGTCAGAGAGCAATTTTAGCTCTCTGAGATATTGGAAGGGAACACCATGCCCTCACCAGCTCCTTGGACTTGCCGTCCACCCCTGATCCCCTGGCACCCCTTCAGCTCAACCAGCTTCGGCATAGTTGCCTGGGAAGACAGAGTAATCCTTAGAGCTGGAGTCAGAGAGCATGTTGAGCTTTCTGAGAAATTGGAAGAGGACACCAGTCATAGGAGATTGTCAATTCAGGATTAACCCATTTTAAATTAAAATAAATAAAACCAATGTGGCAGTATGATGTATTGGACTCTAAATAAATTTTTTAGGATGTAAAAATGGAAATTTGAGACAACACATTTTTGTGGAATTGTTGCCTATGCGTAAACATAGGGCAAAATGTTGACTGCAAACTTTCAATCAAAAAAGTGGCCATGGGAACAAAGCAAAACCCTATGTTTACAAGAAATTGAATTGTAACTGGTCACCACTCAAATTTGAGTTATAATTTTTTGAACTCTTTTTTGAATAATTTTTTAAAATTCGCGGTCTTTTGGGGCTGTGCGATTGGAGCGGAAGCATGGTCCCCTCTTAGCCAAGGACCAACCCTATTATGGCTTTTGAAAATATGAATCAATGGCATTAATTCTGTGTGCATGTTACAGAGCTGTGGGTAGGCTCAATGGACGCAGCAAACACAGAGCTTTAATTTAAAAAAAGTTTGCCAAATTTGGTTGAGAATTGGGCAAGTTATGGCCAAAAAACTTTAAAAAGTGTCTGTCCATTATCCGTCCGCCGTGCGCTGTCCGCCATGCACTGTCCGCCATCCGCCATCTGCTGTACATTCTGACCGGGAGGCATACTGGCAAAATATGGGGCTCTAGTCTAAACGTCACTATAGTATATCGACCCTGGAGTCTGGCATGATGGCTTCCTTCCTGGTGACCTTGTCAAAGTCCCAGTGTGGTTGTTTGGTGGTGGAAGGAAGTGAGTAAGGGTTTCCCGTCCGTAGGTGGGTGGTGTTGAGGAGCTCTCCCTCCGCCCTCCTCTTCTTCTCCTCCTCGTGTTCCACCTTCCTCTCCTTTTCGTGTTGCGGTGAGTGCTGACCAGTTGTAGGATCATCTCCAACGGCTGTATCCTCGTCTCTGAATTGTCCACCAAGTCCGAGTCCCTCCACTTCCTCAGCACCCTCAAACAGCTCGTCAGTCAGTTGCTCCCACTCCTCCCACTTCTTCCACTTCTCTTTCTCTTCTGCTGTCGGGGGCGCCATCTCCCTCTTTGGGATGAGGCACTCAATGGGCCTTTAGTGGCATCATCCTTCTTGGTGTCGTTGATGCGCAAGGCCCCTCCCTCGTGTGAGAGTAGAGTTCCCGTGGGAAGACAGTTCATTGACTCTTTAATGTACGCAAAGTTGTCCTCGGGTGGATAGGTAGAGAAGGTATTGGACAATTGAGGAATGTGTACCCGAGACCCCATCACATCGCCTCCGAAGCTGCCAAAGTAATGAAAGGGGCAGTACATGAGGACTGGTGTGTCATTCCAGACGATTGTGTACTGGGGCTGGACACAGCTCTCCTTCCTTCTCTCTCCTTCTCAGGTCCATCTCCAGGGCTCGGATCCAATCTTGCGATCCGTGGTGTTGCACCAGCGGATCAGTAGTACTCCTGAGTACCTGCTGTAGTCGCAGGCGAGTGAGGGGGAAGTCAGAGAACTCCCTCAAGGCATGGTTGGGTTGGTGTTGCTCCAGAACGTGCTAACTTCATGATGTCGGCACCACCTAATTAAGAAAGGTGGTGAAAATAAACTATTTTGAAACATCAGATGTTTGAGTGGAGGCGCTCAACTACGGCGGACAGGCCCGACAGGCTTTTTCTTGCTTCTTGCTCATCTCTGTTGCTTGTTGTTGGACAAGTAGTTACCATCCTTTAGAAAGCGTGACATGTTTTAATAAACAACTGTTTAATAAAAAAAATTAACATTAATTAGACACTAATGTTTCATCAGAAATCAAACTTATAACCAACAAAGCATTAGCTTTGGCAATATGCAAATCGTGTTTACAGTAAATGCTCTTTTTCGTCATGATATTTAATGAACATTGCAAGAGTGCTGGTTTTTGCTTGCAGTACCAGGTGATAGCAACGAGGACAGAACGAACCCTACCTTCTTCCGGAGCACCAAAGCTGGACAGCTGCTGAAGCAGGAGAAGGGCGCCACCACTCTTCTCTGACAGATGACACTGGACTGAAGCCCGGTACTGCTGGATTGGAAGACTAAGTGCATGATGTAGAGTGTCACCACCTTATTTATTTCAGTTGGGGCCAGTTCGGGCCATGACGACAGATGTGAGGTCACCCAGGTCACTGTGGAGCTCCAAGTGCACTTCAAGCTGAATTGCTCGCAGCACAAAATGCAAAAAATGTTAATCTCGGTCTATCAAAAAAGCTGATTCTCAACAAAAACTGCTTAAATTAGGCTATTCAAAGTTTATCATATTGACGGTTTATCAAATCAAAAGTTCATGAAAACTATGGTTCATAAAAACAACGGTTCATCCACATGACAGTTTATCAATTGATGGTTCATCAAAATGAAGATTCATCAAAACAACCTTATCAAAGCAATGATTGCCGAGTTGCCTTAATGAACCATCGTAACACGCTTAAAACCTATACCATGTTGAAGAACACATTTTTTTAGCCTAAGATTGGTATTAGGTCCATGCTTTATAACCTATCATAAAGACAGAAAAATTGACAAAAATGAAAGTCGCATCTGAAATTAGCAGCTTCACCATTGCAACCCTGCCCTAAAGCGCAAGGCTACAGCCTCTCCTGGTGAGTTGCTTTATTGATTACCAAAGTACAACAACATATAGAAAAGAGTGCTTGATGCAGAAGGGGAGAAGCAGAAGAAGGCCAAGAAGAAGAAGAAGGACCAGACCAAGGACATGGGGGAGGAGGAGATGGAGCAGCCCAACATCAAGCTTCCCATAATGTCTCAACCACTCCTCTATGACCCCATGTTCTCTGGCAACCTGAACGAGCCCTTTGTTTCCTTCCTTTAACCAGTGTTATCCTTTACATTTTGTCTACTTGTACAGTTTCATTTTTACCAATACATGTTCTATGTACATATGCAAATGGACACAATAGAAGACAAAAAACAAGATTCATTCACTAATAGGTTGAACTTCTTCAACAAAAAAAGCTCCATGGATAGGCTTGTTGTTCATGTCAGTTACAAAAAACATGGGCAGATCACCAGCTACTCGCTAGCTACTAGCTTGTGGCCACTCACACGAAACACTGTGTCAGTAAAAGTTCCAGATGCCTCCTTCTCAAACAAGTTGCGGAGACAATCGAGTCATACAAGATATCAACGAAACTTTGGTTTCTACTCTGTGTCTCACTAAGATTTGCTGACCTTCTCAAAGGCACAAATCTGCATCGCCTATGGCCTCAAGACACCCATTGACTGCCCTGTCTTTCTGCACCAATTAATTGGTCACAAATGAAACAATGCATCAATGCCTTTCAACGGCCAGCACATTTCTTCCCTGCTCAGCAGCTACAAAGGATTGAAATGCGCCTGGCACAAGCCTACCGCTATCAGCATCTACTTGGCTTACTTCATCAAGTTCAATGGCAACCAGTTCAGCTTTGACTGCAACATGAACTAGGCACAGGCCAACGGCCACTCCGAGTCACTATGTGCCTGCAATCCCCCTCCAGCAGCCTTCCTCTGTGGACACCGACAGTGGACGGATGGGAATCGGCAAACAGTAGGACTGAGCCTCAACTGCCAAGCTTTTCTTCTCTAGCAGCCTTCCTCTGTGGACTCTGACTGCAGACCTGAAAACAACAAATGACGCAGCATCTGTCATTAGCAATTCCTTCACAGCAGCCTTCCTCTGTGGACTCTGACTGCAGTTTGAACTGCAAACTCAGATGCCTGCAGAAAGCCCTGCCTAAGAGCTACTAGGAGCCAGCGGGCGACAACGTACTGGGCCTAATTGCTGCTATTCTCTGTCACCCTTATGGGGGGAGGCAGGAAGACTGCAAAGGAATGCCCTGCTGCATTCTGCCCGCCTTGCTGAAAAAGCGGGAGAGCCATCAGGAATCTACAGATGGGACAGCCGACATGGGAGTGGCCATCATGTGAGGGCGCCTACAAAGAGCCCCTCGTTCCTTCTCTCTTTGGAGGCACAGCAGCCCATTAGTTACTCTGCAAAGGCCTAGTACGCCTTTTGCCACCTTGAGCCATCAATGGATGGAAGGAGAATGCAGAGGAGAGCGAATCTGTTCTACGGAACTCTGCGCTGATGAGCACAGAATTTGTGACAGCGCAGGCCTACCAGGTGGCCAGGAATGTGCCCAGCCTACCAGGTGGCTGTTTATCAACATGGGAAGGAGAACTGAACAATGAACCCTCAGCACCCATCGAGGCCTACCAGGTGGCTGATTCGACAAATGCAGACTACTAGGAGTCTGCTTTGCAGCCAACTAAGTGGCTGATCTTGTCAGTGCAGACCACTAGGTATCCGCCTTGCAGCCAAACAGGCAGCTGACTGGACGAGCGCAGACTACTAGGAGTCTGCTTCGCAGCCAACTAAGTGGCTGATCTCATCAGTGCGGACCACTAGGAGTCTGCCTCACAGCCAAACAGGTGGCTGACTGGACGAGCGCAGACTCCTAGGAGTCTGCTTCACAGCCATACAAGGCTTATGTTGGCTTCCCTTTCCTCTTCCACTTCATTCCATCCTTCCACCCCCAATATCTGAACTTGTCATTTCCTTGTGCTGGGGGCCAGAGTTCCGGATGGAGGAAGGAATTGGACAGTTGGCGGGATGGTGAGGGATGAAGAGAGTGGAGCCATTCCCTCGTTCCACATGTTTGGCGGTGGTGCTATCCACACTGATTCCTGTCCTCTGCTTTCCGATAGTTTCTCCCTTGCCTTGACCAGTTCCTTCCAAATGCAACGGTGAAGATGTTCTTGGACTTGGTCGTCCATTGGGTAGCCGAGCCTTCTCAGGTCCATCTCCAGGGCTCGGATCTGATCTTGCAATCCGTGGTGCTGCGCCATCAGATCAGTAGTACTCCTGAGTACCTCCTGTAGTCACAGGCGAGTGAGGGGGAAGTCAGAGGACTTCATCAAGGCATGGTTGGGTTGGTGTCGTTCCCTCAACTGCTCCTCCTCGCTCTCACTTCCCAGTTCTCCAGTCCCATTTGTCAAGACTTCTGGTTTTGGATGGGTGCTTTGCCTGGCTGGGAACGGTGATTTTATGTTCCCTACAAGGAAGCTTCCCAGGGGGCTGGGGAAGGCAGCGATCCCTGGTCAGAGTTGAATGCTCCTGGGCACGGTGTTGGCCAGGACAAATGCATTCATGTCTTGCCCGAAGAGCATATCCACTTCCATCAGGTCTTCCTCATTGCGTGGTGGCATGTTCAGTAGCTCTGGATGTTTGTTTTGGATCCGATCCCACTCCTCCTCCACAAAGGGAGCCTTGAGGGTGAGTGGAGGACAGACCTCTCCTTCAGGAACCCAGGCGTCCAGACTGAATTCAAAGCCACTGGGTGCGAGGACGTTTAGATGCACCTTCTTCATCCACATTTGACGCTGCTCCTTGTGTCCAAAGACTCCTGTGTTGATCTCCTGTTTGTCCAGCGTCTCTAGTCCTAGTAGATCCACTATGCGGTTGGACACAACCATCATCTGAGAGCTGGAGTCCAGCATGCAAGTGACATCCACCACCACTTCCCAGTTCTCAGAGTGGAGTTGGGCTGGGAAGGTAAACATGATGGGTCTGGGGTTGGGGTGTCCTACTCCTGATGCCATCATGCTGGCCGTCTTCCTTTCTTTGCTCCTTTTCCTGGCCGATCCTTCCCTGCAGGAGCCTCCTTCTCTGGACCTTGGTCTGGGAAGTGGTGTCACTGGGCATCGCCATAGTGGAGGAGAGGTGGAGGGTCGGTTCCTTCTGTCATCTCCTTTGCTATTCAAGGACTGATCATTTGCTCAGCTTGTGTTTCTGCTGTTGTCCCTTGACTTTCTCATCTCAGGTCTGTGATTGGGAGAGGAGGTCCCCACTCGTGAGGCATTGCGAGTCGATGGTGAACAACTCAGGTGTCCTGCTCTGTTCCTGGGGTCTCGTTCTCCGCTGCGGCCATGGGTTGGCATGTAGCGAGCAGGGCCACATGACTGCCTGCTGTGTGGGCTCCTACTAGTGTTCCGTTGGGTACTGTCTTCCTGCTGGCGGCACAAAAGGGAGTGTTCCCGATGTTTATCTGGGAATGCATTGTAGCAGATGGCAGAGTGGTGTTGCGGTTGGCAGCAGAACTGACAGTTGTATTGTGATCAGCAGCTACTTGCATCGTGGCATTCATTGAGACACTTGTAGCAGCACCAGAACTTAGCTGCTTGATCCTTCCTTTGTTTGGCAGTGGTGAAACAATGGCAGTTGATTGGCTTGTGGTCACCAGAGCAGAAAGCGCATGCTTGGTCTTGGTACGGTGAAGGTGTTGGGGTAGCGAGTGTAGCCATTTCCTTCTCTACACCGGTGGACAGGACATAGGAGTGAGGTTTGGTTGAGCGTGAGTGTTCTTGTGAGGTGGGTTGGCTCTCAACCTGTCCTTCCAGCATCACTTTTCTGGACTGTAGTAGTTGGGCTTCTTCCTCGAGGTTGGTCTCAGGGAGGTGACTCCTCCTGTACTGGGTGATAGACATTTGCCTCTACCATTCCTCTTTCTCTCCCCAGTGTCTGGTTTGGTTGGTCTGATGTGTTCCATTGTTTGGGGCATTCTGGACCTATTAGCACATGGAGTCGTTGTTCAGATTTCTTCATTTCTTGCCATTGGCTCCATCCCAGTGGGGCAGAATGTGAGTGAGAAGTTGGGGTTCTCGCCAGTGTTTTCTCAGTCTCTGCTGGTGGCCGTGGGAGTTCGGGTGCGCCGCTCCAGGGGTGTTCTGCTGTTCCCATCCTCCTCGAGCGAGTTGGAAGATGGGTTGGGTCCCGTACGGCATTGATCAGAGCGCTGTCCTGCCTTCTTTGGGTTTCCCAGTCCTCCGCATAGTTGGGGTTGAGGAAGACTAGGCTGCCCAGAGTAGCAAGGGCGACCTCGTTGGATGGTTGGAGCTGAAGGGATTTGGCCCTGGTCATGCGTGGGTCTCTCAAAGGGTACCGCGTCATCATCCCTGGGCAGGCCATGATGGGGGGCATGGTCATGGAGCCTTGGTGGATGGAGGAGTGACGGTGATGGGATTGTGTGGTGTAGGTGCTGTTTTCGAGGGGTCTAGGTGCATCTAGGTCTAGCATAGCCACAGCTGCTGGTTTGAGGTGAGCCATTGCTGCTTTGTCCGCTAGATTGATGACTTCTTGTCGACAATGTAGAAGTTTGAGCCACAGTTTTTTGAAGCCTGGGCGATGGTGGTCGTCGAGTGCCAGGAGGTCCAGATGCACCTGGGTTTGGGCTATGCACTCCGAAAGCCAGGTCACATTGCGATAGAGGTGGAGATACGGTGCCGCACCATCAGTCTTTGGCTCCATCTCATTCCCATTGTCTGGCAATGATGGCACATGGTCTTGATCGTGGTGGCGCCATTCATTCGCGTTGGCCTGGCCATGAGGGATCGGTCCGATGAGACAAGTGTTGCATCGGAAGGTCTCCATTGAATTGTCCAGATGGCAGTTAATGGGGATGAGGGGTGGCGGTGCTTGGTCGTGGTGATGTTTGAGAAGATTGCAGTCTCGCGGTAGAGGGCATCACAGATGGCAAAGGTGGTGATTTTCCATTCATCTCATATCTCCACAAGTAATGCCGCCACATTCTTGGGGTGGAATACGAATAGTGGAGGAATAGTTGCTCCACAACATTGAGTGGAGAAGGGTCATCCACTAGGCAGCATCCAGGGCAGTTGTAAGTGGCAGTGCTGGCTCTGAGGAGCTTTTGGCAGATCATCAGCATCAATTTGGCTTCTTCCGGTCCTAGGAGTTGGTCCAAATTGTCGCTGGAGCAGCAGAGACAGTAGTGTTGCTGGCACTTGGTGCAGTGTATATGTATGTATATAGCATCACACCCCTTTTTGGGATAAATACTTAGTACTGCCCCCAGGCCAAGTCCTGGTTGGCAGTTCAAAAATTTTGTAAGTAGAATTTCATGATAAGAGTTTCAAATTTAATTTCATCACCTTGAATCCCAAACTATTTTTATGATAAGATGAATCAAATAAATTCCATTACCTTGATGCCCATGCTAACTTGATTGCAAGCATTATAAAGAGACCAGCTAAGAGAGAAAAAACACTGAAGTGGAGATTCGCA
Organism: Ptycholaimellus sp. GST1_10; assembly: GCA_030248095.1. Lineage (NCBI taxonomy): Eukaryota > Metazoa > Nematoda > Chromadorea > Chromadorida > Chromadoridae > Ptycholaimellus > Ptycholaimellus sp. GST1_10. The sequence continues at coordinate 15,983 of JASANA010006456.1, forward strand.
ATTTCAGTAATACATATGACTGACTTTTTGTCTGTGTATGTGGCGTTTCCCTAGCCAGTTTTGTTGACCTTGAGCTGGTGCGGCGGGCAGAGCCATGCCTGGATTCATTCTGTCTAAAACTTGCTTCCTATTCCCTCCCACTTTCTCCCTTCGGTGCACCATGAATAAAGAGATCCTCACTACGTTACTGCTGCAATTCACCACAGCGTTTGGTACAGAGAGCTTGGTTTGCTAAGCTGTACCCTCCGACCAACCACCTCTACAAAGCAGACTACAATGCCCAGCCCAACTTCTGCCTACAGCGCCCTTTCTACAACTCCAGCCTTTGATCAAGCTGCCTTCCAACAGCCAGCTTTCGAGTCAACGGCTCCAGTCACCAATCTACCAGAACAGGACAGCAAATCGAGACCAGCCTGCAATGCCAGCCTTTGCTTTGCTGCTAGACAGAATCACCTGCAGCACCTGGACTTCACCCAGCCAGAGACAGCCTCAAGAACTCCAATCTGGCGGCATCTGCGACTACCCTGCAAGGAATTGAAAATTGACTTTGAGTCTATTTTCAATGTTTGATCTTCACCAGCAACATCGCATCTCTGAGTTTCACACTATCCTTGAGCGGATATTGCAAAACTCTCTATGTCAGTCAACGTCATCGATGATGTCAGCCAACGTCAGTGCCACCATACTTTGCTGCGACGGGTCCAGAAGCAAACTGAAAAGTTGCTCTTCACCTACCAGCCCGCTTCAATGATTTCACTCTACCCTTATGGATTTTGTTAAATTGTTCTACACCAACAATCAAGACCAGATTTGACTTTGCTGCCAGGCATTGAAAATTAACTGAAATGTTTCTTTTCATGCCATCTTCAAAGCATTGTCAACAGAATTTCATTATCCTTGAACGGATTTTGAAAATTCTCTACCGCTGCTAGCCAACCAGCTCCAAAAACAACTTCGCAGCTGGACTTTGAAAAATTGTCTATTGTCAGTTTTCAAAGCACTCCGCTACCAGCCCCAGTCTCCGTTGGCACAAAATCAACTTCGCTGCTTGAGCATCGAAAACTAACTGAAAAGTTGTTTTCCTGCTATCTACGCAAGCATCGTCAATGGCAGTTTCATTATCCTTGAATGAATTCTGAAATTTCCTGCAGCCAACAGCCAGCAACTGAACCTTTGCATCTGCTGCTAGAGTTTCAAAATTGGCTTCGGTCAGTTTTCAAACTCGCTGCTGCCCGCTACAATCTTCACCGGCCAGCAGCTATCAGCTTTACAGCCGACGCTTTGTCTTCGCTGCTCAAGTTTGAAAAATGGCTCCAATCAGTTTTCGGAACTCACTGCTGCCTGCTGCAATCTACGCCGGTACACAGCAGCCAGCTATCCAGCAGAAGCTTCACCTCTGTTGCTTGAGTTTGGAAATTGGCTCCGATCAGTTTTCAAACTCACTGCCGCCGGCTGCAATCTACACCGGCCATCACCATTTATGAATCCTTTTGGATTTGTAAACTTTCGAGCATCGCGACGACTGACAGCAACCTGCATGGGCCCAGCCTAGTGGACTGCATCCACTGCGGCCTCTACGCCCTGCCGGCCATCTGCAACCCCAGCCTGCTCACTGACGACCAGAAGGACTACTTCATGGACAGCGTCAACTGAGAGTGCAATGCCTTCGAGGCCTTCACCATCTGCGCGTGCTCTGACAGCAACGCCGTCCACAAAGGGCCCTCCAGAGACCTGCGCCCTCCTCCTTCTGCCCATTCTTGAAGACCGCGTAGCTCCCGGACACCTACCGCTGCTCTCGCTATGGCTTTCTGGACAGCCACTTTAAGGTGTGTGACTCAGGTCTGGAGCGTAGCCGCAACAAGGCAGCTCCTGCACCTTAGACCTGCCTCTGAGATCAGTCCTCTCTCCTGCTTCCTTGCGATAAAACCCTACTGCTCCTCTGCCCATGTAACCACACTACAGAGTTCTACAATGGTTTCGTTTCACCAGACCTAATCCTCGCCCTTGCGCAGCGACATCCAGGATAGGGTAGTGAGAGACTCTTGCAACCTGGCTCTGTCGTGGGGCCTGGATTAGCTCTGCGGACTCCGAGCCACGAAGTTCACTCTCACCTCCCCTCTCCCCTCTTTCCTTAGCCTCCTCTCTTCCTTCTACCCCCCCTCCCTCTTGTCTCTCCTCGCCTTCTGGCTGCAAGCCGAAGCGAGCTGAAGACCACAAAGACTGAGATGCCGGACAATAATGGAGATGCCAGTACCCTAGAGGGCAACACGCCCGCTCCTCAATACCATCTCATGGGCCTCAAAGCCTACTTTGGAGAAGGTAATGCCATGCAATGGCTGACCCGTTTTGCTGAAATAGCACGCGCAAAAGGCCAGAATCAAAACACCTGGCATACACTGATCGTCCCATACTTAGAAGGACCTGCGTTAGACACCTACAGAGGTTTGCCAGAAGGAGCTCAAGGGAAAGGCAGCTATGACATAATAAGAAACGCTTTAGTTGACACTTTTGATAGCTACCCAGAAGTAAACCGGTTATTGGTCTGCAAAGGCATTGTCCAGCAGCCAGGAGAAAAGGTCATGGCATTCTCGGCCAGGCTACGAAAAGTTGTCAATCAGCGCTTTCCCATCAGCGAAACCTTTGTTGTAGAGATGCAGTCAGTGTTACTCAGGCAATTTTTCTTAGGAGGCCTACGACCAGAATTGCGGTTTGCGCTGCTAAACAGTGGGGCAGCCCCCGACTCAGTCGCAGGTTGGTGGAGGTGGAGGTGAGCTACCTGGTGGAGGCGGAGCCTGAGCCTGAGGAGGAGGTAGAGGAAGAGGCAGAAGGAGTCGTTCTCGACCCTTGGTACTGCCATGAAGAGGAGGAGGAAGAGCTGGAGGAAGAGTTGGAGGAGGATGATGAGTGAAGTCAAGTCGCTATGAGTAGCGCAAAAGTCCTGCTGACAAGTAGGCACTCTGTGTGTGTGTTAGCACTGCGGGGGGGAGTAGTTTCAGTTCCAGGTGAGTTGAGAGGGAGTTTAAAAGAGGACTCATATCAACAAAATAAAAAGATGCATCAATAAAGCTTCAAAATTGGCCATCAAGAAATCATATTTTTAATTTTTATAAAAACGGCCGCAGTCCCCAATTCTGGTAGGGTTGGCTATCAAAACAAGCTTGTAAGGCCAGTCTGAAGGCAGTGAAAAAAGCCTTTGTTTTTGCAGCGCTGCAACAAGCAGCTACAAGCAGGCAGCAAGCTTCATTGCGTTCACCGCTAATCCCTATCCAGAATTGCATTCCCTCTGGCTGGGAATAAACCCGTCATTTCCCCCCTCACACTAAATAATCCCACAAATCCTACCACTAGACCTCTCGCTGATGTTTCAAAGCCAGTTTTTAAACAAAACTTTGGCTGCAGCATTGATATCAGTTCGAAAACCCAGTCAGAATTAAGGCAATAAGTCTCACAAAATACACTATGTTCAAAGCTTAATAAAGAAACTATCAAGTTCAAGTTTCATTTTAACTACAAAATAGCGTTTTTTTTGTGCCTTCAGACTGTTGCCCGAGACGTGGCACTGTCTGATGTTTCAAAAACAACGGTTAAAACTAAATGACTTCACCGCAAGTAATTAGTGCCATGTTTGTTTGCTCAATATGATTAGTCGGAAAATAATTGGCATGCTGACGATTGAAAGAAAGCGTGCAGTTTATGCAGCTAAACGAAGAAAAACAGGCGTTATTGAGGTTTCGTTAGACAAAATATAAAAAGCAATCATGAGAAATTGTACAGTCAAAACACGGCTTTACGACCGCATAGTCTTGCCAGGCTCCTACCTGGCCGTGGCATAAAAAGAGAGAAAGAAGCTCAGTTGGGGCCGTTCATTGCTCCGCAGTCAACAGAAATCAAGAATGGAGAATCCCCCAATGCCCCTAGAAAACCACCAACCCTTGCAACCCATGAACCCAGCTCAAGCCTTTTGGCCTGAAGCAGCTCCCCCACGCCCTTTTGCTGAAACACTGCAGCCACTGGAGGAGCCATACATCTACCACATTCTGGACGCCCGATGCCCAGCTACCCTTCAAGGTTCCTACAAGTGCAGTTGCAAAAAGCAAATCGGGCTTTTCTCTGTTAGACATCGAGTTCCCGCCGGAGATGGACGGAGACACTCCCCAATGGGCCGGCCTGTGCCTGCTCTCTCATGGCCTCATCCAGGGCCAGTACTTCGAGGTCGTGAGCGGCAAGACCATCGGATGGAACGCCGCCATGTGCCTCCGCCGCCATGACGATCAGCGTCTAGCAGCCCTTCGGGTAATACCTCTTTTCAATCGTATGCCAGGACTCTGCCTAAGACAGAGGCTGGTTTGCAGGCCAACCTATGCCCCCTTCCATACAAGGAAGGGGCTGCACTGATGCCAGATTTGGAGGAAGAGAAGGCCTGCTCCAGACGGCTGGCATGGCACATCCAGCGCCTCATGTGCGGCAGCGAGCTCTGGCTGCCCAACAAGGCCCAGCCCATTGACTTCCACGGCTTCAGCCTACGATGGCTGCTGGCCAACGTGGAGCGCACCGGCCCAGATGGCCCAGTTACCTTCTCTTTCAATCCCCTGTCGATCAAAGCACTTAAATGGAACTTGCAGGTCAAGCAATCAGCTAGACAGGCGGAGGAGACGATCAAGCGTTGGGGATTTGACCCCTTCGACATGGTGGACCAGAACGGGTTCACCAACTGCAATGTGATCCCGGTCCTCATCACCGCCGAGACCATCGGCTGCACGATCATCCAGGCCAACCTGCACATGAAGCACAACAACGTGAACTTCCACCAGGCCGGGAACTGCGTCACCAACCTCGCCACCGGGGAGCAGGTGAAGCTCCACTACAGCAACCTGAACACAATGGTGGCCGCGCACAGCCTCCTGTCCGCCGCTGACACCATCCTCCTAAGCCCCAAGGTTTTAAATCCTATCCTCACCGCCAGTGCAACCTTTTTCTGGACAACAGGTCATTCGCTACCTCCCCCCTCCTCCACTGGCGCTGCAGGTGAATCAACCAGAGAATCCTGAGAACCCCCAGCACCAGCTGCAGGATCCCGAACAGGTAATGAATACCGAGTGCTTCTGTCAGTGAACAACGCTGATCAATCAATGTCTCGTAGGCCAGCGGAAGCCAGGACATGCCCACCCTGCACCGTCGGCCAGCAAAGCGAGTCAGCCTCCTCACAAATGCAAATCTGGCACCCAACAATTCCCACCAGACACCCAATTAACTGAATTGTTGAGCGTATTATGTGTTGGTTTTTAGATAAAGTGGTATTAAAAAAGAAAATAAAATAATCGAATAATGAAAAACATTGAATGGTTTAAAAAGAAATGCTCTTCGTTGTTCATTTCTGTTTTTTTTTTATTTTTTCTCTTTCCAATACCCATCAACATTGTTCCAACAATAGTTAACAAAGAATAAGACTTTTCAATCTCCTTTTTGTGCATCAAATAATGAAACCTTTCTGTGCTGGAAAAGTAAGCGTTAAAAAAGGAGCACCTCTAAAGGTCAAACTACATACCAAAGCTTACGCTCAGCTCGCTGCACCACGCATAGCAAGTACGCACAGTTCAAAATTATTTTATTTTAGCAGCTTATTTCATTAGCTATGCAGCCATTTCTATTCTTCTTTGCTCAAAAGAAAAATGTTTAAGAAATGGCAGAAACAAAATCATCCAAACAGACGGAAGGGAAGCAGTGCCAAGAGATGACCAAGTTCACGTTCTGGAGTCCCCCTCAAAGCCTTCCAAAGGTTAGCTAAGGAGCAGATCCTATGCATACCTCCAAAGAACCGGGAAATGTTGTAAGCTAAGCGATAAGGCACCAACGAATGGACACCCAGCCCCTGCGGAGATGCAAGGCCCCGATTCGGACATCGAAATCCTTGAAGAGGTTCAGCGTTTGTTCTTTACGGACATGGCTAGACAACTAATGCAAAACGTTTTAGTCAATGTCACGAGGACCTTTTTGCTTCTCCAAAAAAGCAGATGCGAAAAAGGATTTCTCCAATTTGTGAACCGGTTATTAAGTCGACCTTCCTGGTTGATGATACATTGAATAAGCAATCTCAGACGGTCCTGATGTTTCACTTTGGGAACAAAAGAACAGGCCAATCCAAAATCAACGATTCTTTGCTGCCATAAGCGCGTTCACAAAACCCAAATTAGGCCCACAACAAATGCGCAGAACCAAAATACAACAAACGGGTTTAGTGAGGTTGCTTCAAAAGCATATGGTCCAAGTTAAGAGTTAATCGCCAATCCTTGACGGTAATCCTGAACCATATTCTGCCAGATTAGACACAGGTTTCTTGCTAAACGCTGCTCATACGGCGCTCGTTCATATTCCTTTCATCTTCCACAAATATAATAAAAATTGTTTTGGTAAGAGTAGAATGATTGCTTTCTGGAGATAGGGAAATCCTTGGATCATGCCGAGGGCAATGTTTTGACTCCAGTAAGTCTAGACTACGTCTAGACGCCTATCACTGGTCCAGGCCCATATAAGGAAGCCTTGGCAGGCACAGGTATCCAGTGCTCACAAGGGTCAACCTACTCACTTCCAGCTCAGTCGGCAAGCGTCAAGCCTTCCGCCTACCTAATCAAGTAATTCCTTTTTCTGGCAATAGGCCTAAGTGATGTTTCAGCTACTCAAGATATCCTTTCTCAAAACGTGATCACTTCGATGAGCTAGATAGATCATAAAATAGCTAGATTGAAAAGTATTAAAATCCACAACGCCTAAGCCATGTAACAAGGAACCCACCAGGGAAGTCCGAGCTTTGTGATAGTGCGAGCCCTGGTTGTAGACATGAGTCAACCATGCTCACACTCATCACAGCTTGTGCTTTCCAAGATCCTCTGCAAAAACTACTTGGGTAAGCCCAAGCTTTGTGGTATTGCGAACCTTGGTTGTAGATATAAGTCAACAATGTTCACAATCACCACAGCTTGTGCTTTCCAAAACCCTCGGAAATTCATTTAAAATAAGCTACATCATTCTATACAGAAAATGCCATGAGGAATCCAAGTTGTGTGGTATTGCGTGAAAGGCTGTAGTTAATAAAAAGTCAGCCAGTCACCCAATAACCGCAACTTGTGTTTTCATTAAGAGACTTTGGCTCAGCAATCTCATCATATAAAGCCACAGGTAAGAGTTTCACTTCGTCATCCTTCGGCATAAAGCTAAATTGCTAATGGCCATCGGTCAGGCACTTAACAACTGTTGAGCGCTCTGATGTTTCAATGCCGACACTAATTCATTTCTACAGAATCAAATTCAATCCGCTCCCACCTATCATGGGCTTATGAAATGAAGAAAAGGTGCAGGACGAGTGGGGCACAGCAACAGCCGAGTGCAATGGCAACAGAGGAGCAGCAAGGAGGAGCGCTGCAACCGACCCCCACCGCCATCAAGCCCACCTACAGCAGCCCCCCTGAAGGGATCAAGATGGTGTATCAAGACTGGCCCAAGTTCAAGAAGGAGCTCGAGCAGTACCACAGCTCCATCTACCTACTCTACCTCCGGTTTTGCCAAAGTTTATTCACCCAGCCAAAGCAAAGTTTATGCCTACAAAAGGGTACTGCAAAAGAACAACGCCTTCAAGGACGACTGGAGCCAGAAGCCATCTTCAGTCAACCCAATCCCATTCAACGGCTTCCACAACTACCTACATGAAGTCCAAGGTCCTATTCCTTTCCTAAAACATGTCCCCGAATAGCCTTTGCAGCTTTAGCCGGGTGGAATGGCGAGGGACTGGGAGCGGAGATGCTCCGCATGAAGCCCCTCATCAACTGGTTGAGCCGCTGCTGCCAGGCCATCGAAGACAACTGGGAGGACAACTGCCTGCCCGTCCTCAAAAAGCCGGCCGTCAACAGCAAATCGGGCTACGTGGAGGGCATTGCACATGGCACAGTTACCACCTGCTAACCAACCTAGCATTGCTCTTACGCAAGCCTAACCGTTTCCAGAACCTTTGAGCGAAGGTGGATGGAGCCATCCGCATGCTCCGCTACGAAAGGAACCAGTACCAGGATCACATGGACAAGGGAAAGCATCTGTATGAGGTGTTTGGAGGTGATATTCAGGATAAGCAACACCTGTGCCCCTCTCCCTTTCCTTTTGCTTTCTCCCCAATCTTTAACCAGGTATTTTAATAATAAGCTCCGTCACTGTTATCTTAGATGAAAAATTATCAGATACATTAAGGCAAACGAGAAGAAAATTGCATATATCAGTTCCTTGTTTTAAGCTGCATATCACGCAAGCACATCATTTGTGAAGCCAAAGAAATTCGCTGAAACATACAGCAGGCAGTTATACAAGCAAATTGGCCCCAAGGAAAACACACGCCATTCTGATATCTGTGTACTGCAAGTTTCATATGGCTTTATAGTGCAGATATTTAGCATCTTGGTTAATTAATCCTTTGATCTCATCCAAAGCTCCACACAGCAACTTCAGACCAACTGGAAAAAGAACTGCCAATTTAGAAGTCTCTGCACCTTGCTCAGGCATAAACGCAAAGGGTACTTTTGAAACCCAAACCAAGAGGCGTGCCCAAGCCATAAGTCATATCCTTTCCCGCACTGTACAGCCTGGGAAAGGACAGGCTGGCAAAAGAAAGGGGGCACAACGCCACACCCCTCGTTTTACCCTGCCTACAGCCAGCCTAGGCATAGCCCAAGCGCCTCACTCCTAGACAACTCCTTCCAACACCCTTCCACTACTCGTACACTCATAAAACCCCCTTTTTTGCATCAGCCTTTGCCTAACCAAACAGACTAAGTAGGATCCCCTCATTCCCTGCTTTTTTAGGCCAAGGTCCCTTAAGAGATGACTGCGATACTTTTCTTGATCTTTTCAATAAGTGAGAAAGTCCTGAACGGCAGTTTAGTTTCGATAGAAGCAGAGAGTCATAGAAGAAGTGAGAATGCTGCAAAGTGGAGGCAGTGGTGCGGGGCGAGGCGTGCGTCCGAGACCGGCGCGGCGACAGTACACCTTCGCCCATCAGCTCCCTCGCGCACAGGACCAGCCCCATAGCCCGGAGAGCGGCCAAGACTCTCCTCCACCCCCCAGACGCCCACAAGTACTCCTTCTGCCAGAAGCGATGGCGCCGAGGCCCTTCATGGAGGCCAAGAGGTGCGCCAACCTCACGGAGCTCACCAACATGCTCCAGCGCCTCACCAACAACCTCAACACCATCCTCATCCGGTCCCCCCTATCTCACCCAAAATTTCAGGTCTGAACTGAAACCAAATAGACTTGAGGTTGACCGACACCAACAACCGGTTTGAGACGGACCTCTGGGCGGGCCAGCGACTGGACTTCAACGACTACCGCGCCTACAGGGCGGAAATCAACGGTACACATTGCTCAGCTGGCTCCTGTAGCTCTCAAAAGTCGAATTTATGATATCAAATAAAATTTCAATTTTAGAATTTGACTAGACAGGCTTTATAATTAGTTCATAACACTTAGCTTGGGCCAAAGAAAAAACGGTTGACAGAGAACAGCATGGAGCAGGTCCTTGCGGACCATGCCAACCTACGGGTGTGGGTCGCCAGGGCCTCTGCGGCAGTGCTGGGATGCGGCTTCCACGACCACGTCATCACCCTCACAGCCCCCAGGGAGGGCAAAAACGTCTTCTGCGCCAAGGTTTGACAAACCCTCCCCCTCAATTCTCCATAGCAGGGAAGGTGATGTTTCAAACATTACACTTCCGACAAGAAGTGCAAGCAACGATAATTGAAGCCTCGTTCACCGTGGAAGCATGAAAGACCTTGCTAACGTAAACCCAACTTGGCAGGAGAAGTGGCAGACGCTGGCCTTAGTCGCCCAGCGGCTGACCGCCCAGGAGCAGTGCTACGCCAACAACATGAACACCTTCCGCGTCCTCTGGAACGTGATTGGGCGTAGGCAGTAGAAATCTTTTTAAACTCATTTTCGTCGAATCTTTTTATCAAAATTCAATTCATCTAAACATATCCATAAAATAGATAAAATTTAAAAATCAATAAAAATAAAATCAAAAGGTTTCTGCTGCGTCTGAAGCATTTCTTGGCCCATAAAGGGCAGTCAAACAGTGAACAGCCTATGTTTCTTGAGCTTTATACCATATCATATCAAGAATGTTCCCAAAGAGATGAGTTAATTCACAAGGATTGTCTTTATTCCTAAAAAGATAAGCAACAACAAGCTCCAAAAACCTTTTGCAAAATAGCGCTTGTTTGCGATGTTTCACTCATGGATTACATCAGAACAAAATTCCTTTGGCAAGCGATATGTTAGCAAGGCTTCGTTACAATTACACAAATCAAATTGCCAAATAATTTAATGCTGCGTTTGCAACGAACCAAAATGCTCAAAAGTTTGCTATGCTCTAGCAGTGCAATGATTTCTATGTTTTCTAGCAGGGTAATGTTTCAACATCCACGTTTCCACGTCTACGTTGGAAAAATCCACCAATGTCATTTTCTCATCACTGTGCAAAACCTGTCCAAAAGAGGCCAAAAACTCCTCCGGCAGCAGGTTAAGGCCAAGTAGAGGCGCAGAAGCCGTTAGAATGGCCATCATGGCTCAGAAGGGAGATGCGCATGAGAACGGCCTTGAAGACAAACCACGCCTAGAGAACCTATGGCCCTTTTCGACACCCCAGCCAAAGGCCAAAAGTTCTTCACTCACATCCTATCCAAGCCTGCTACACTTATCGCAATGCCATTCGCAATGGGAGGATTAAATGCCTGGCTGGAATTGCTGAACAATTTCTACACCTTTGCTACCAACTTGGCCAACCTCTTCTCTAGAATCAAGAACCTTTGCCAAGTGGAGAATGCACAAGATTTGCCCCCTGTTTAGGTACAGCTATTCACCTTGTGCCAGTCACAACGCTACATAGGCAGTGATATTGCATGAGAAGTAGGTTGATTCACTAACCTTTGCTGCTGATGGAAGGCAAGGATAAATACCCCTGCCTCCCATCAGATCCCCAAATGTCCGCTCAGTCATTGGGGGAAAGTTTGGTAAATGTAGACATTTTCAATCAGCAACCCCCCTCTTCAAATCAGCCAGACTCCACCCCAACTCTGGTAAAAACAACGGTTCCGGTGCCCACTTGGCTAGTGGCACCGAGCATCTACCTGTTCAACTCCGAAGAGCTCATGTCCAAAATCAACTGGCTGCTCATGTGTGACAAAGTTTACGAAAAAGGTGCAGTGCTTTTCATTCATCACCCATTTTTGCCAGGACTCATATTTTTTGGCCAACTGAAAACTAAGGCGAAAAAATTAATCAAGAAATAAAACTGATTCTGACATTGCGATAATCTTCCCAGCAAAAACAATGATTGCTAAATTTAGGTCTAAAATTATTATAAGACGGAAAAATAGCATATATTAGCCGGTTGATAGCAAAATGTTGTGTCTTCTGTAAATTAATTACGCAACGATTTCTTCGCACAAATTGTTCTCAGCAACATAAATTGTTTAGTCTTAATTAAAAGTCAAAACAAGATCAGGGCTGTATATATAGCCAGCCGATAGTAAGCTCACTCATTCGCTCCATGGGGAGCCTCCTCCAGCAACCACCAACATCTTCGACCTAGACAGCCTCCCTACCTCCGAGCCTCCACCACCGGAGATAGCTCCGGAGGAGAGCGAGTGCTGACACTGCCGGGTAAGTACTCCTGATGTTTCACAGAGAGACTGATTGCAGTGCGAGCAAGTCGCAGCAATCAGAAGCTCTGCCACCCTCACAGCCACCCTCACCAGCCCTCACCAGCACTTCTCCTTCTGCCAGCACGGCATCGCCTAACCCACAAAGCTGCTCCGCTTCTGGTAGTACACCATTCTCAGGCCAAAGAAACTTCAATCCATTGATCTCTGGTTTTTCAGCTGAACCAGCTTCACCTGACCTGCTACCCCAATCATCTGCCAATTTGGCTGCTGAACAAGGTCAGTGTAATCCTACCAACTTATGCAAATGCTGCAATACTGCAACATCTCCAGGCAGCCTCGTGAACGTAAAACCAGAAGGCGGAGAAGAGGGAGAGGTTCAAAGCCCCACACTCCCGCCAACGCCACCTCAAGCTCAGACAGCTCCAACAAGCTTGGCCGCTGCCGTCAATACCGCCATCAATGACCTTACCAAGTACGTAAAACCAGAATGTTTGACATTCACTGACTTACCTAATGTTTTACACCCACTAACAGAGAAAGAAATCAATGAAAAACTTAGTAATTTGCTATTATTCTATGTCGAGAATGAGGATGATTATCATATAGAAGCAAATACCTCAAAAGGATGGTGGGATCCTTTGAGGAACAAAATGACCAGCCTGATCGAGGTAGACAAACTCATCTGCAACAAGTACAACAGTTTATATTCCGATTACCTCAAATTATTATCCAATGTTTAGTCTATTCATAATACTAGGCACCCTGTCAGTTTACCCGGCTAAAAGAAAGGCGATGACAGCACAACCCCTCCGGCAACCGCATCCTCATCCACTACCGGCGCGACCCAGTTCGCCGCCCAATCACCGACCTCCTATTCACCTTCAAGGCCGTCCACCTGGACCCGTTCGTCCGCCTGGACGGGTCAGATGAGGAAAAGCTGGCTGCGCTGAGCCTAGAAGACAGCGCCAGCCCACAGCCAAAGCCCCAACGCCCACCGCGTCGTAGATATCCGCCGTCCCCGGAGAAGATGGAGCAAGAGATGGTGGAGAAGCCGGACACCGCAGAGAAGCCATCCCCAACGTCCGCCTTCAGCTGGGCGGCAGCGTGAACGCCATGGGCTACGCCAGCTACAAGCAAGGACAACTACCCCAGCCTGTCCAACAACCCTGTCCCAGCAGAGCAAAGCAACCTGCCTGGGTCATCCAACGCCATGCCCTACAACGAGGCCACAGTCTCCTACGACACCAGCCTTGAGGCCATCCACCGCAACTCACAGCAGCTGCCAGCTGGACTCAAGATCACCTTCAGCCCCACAGCCCTGGACGGAATGATGCAATATTGTCCGCCGTATGGGGCAGAAGCGAGCGGGCAATGGGATGAAACATGCCTTGCCTTGTTAGAGTGCATGCAACTTGTCTGCGACTGGATCATGGCACAGTCAGGCGGCAACCCAACCAGCCATTCCTGGTCAGCCTGGGAATGCTTCATGCAGGACTGGACCGGCTACAACAAGTTCAGGGCCGCCAAGCTTGCCGCCAGCTTCACCACCGTGCACATGCCCAGCCTACGTCCCAACCCTATAGACCCTACCTATCCCCACAGCTTCGAAACAGTCATCAGGCAGAAGAACAAGACTTACACGCCAAAGGCACCCAACCCGCCCAAGAAGCATGGGCACCCATCCTACCCGCTGACGCAGGGCGCTGCCCTGCTCTGGTTGCCCTGCAATCCAACCCTCCTGCTCTACCGAGCACCAATGGAAGGCGAGGCCTGGGACCAGTTCCAGTCCTGGCACAAGCAGCACTGCCATCCGGCCTACTGGAAGCCAGCCTACTGCACCGCCGAAGCCCTGCAGTGGGCGGCGCCGTTCCTCAACATGCTCCGCCTGCGCCTCTGCAGCATCTCTGTCGAGTTTCTCAGAGCCTACAGAGACGGCGGCTTCTCCTGCACAAAGGTGCACGAAGAATCCGACAACATCGCCTCCTACCTCGGTGTCAGAGACAACTCTGAGGTCCCCAAGATGAACTTCGGCCACCTCACCGCCTGCGTCATGGAGTGCCTCCCCCGTGCCCAGAGCTGGATGCACGGCTACATGATGCGCATGCTGGAGATCATGACCCCGCACAAGGTCTTCGTCCACCTGTTTGAGGCCTTCGCGGCCAAGCTCTGGCACAACGCACCCACCAGCGAAGGACTGCTCAACGATCGCATGGCGATCCTCCACTCCACCAACGTCTACTGCCAGCTCCGCCTTGGCTACGAGATGTGCGACAAGGGGAAGCTCTGCGAGTTCTTTGCCGCCCAGCGCGCTGACACCGAACTCAACCCCATGGTCACCGAGTACCCCAAGCGCGGGCCACCCCGCCAGTTCAACCTTCCAGAGCTGACAGAGGAGCCCTGGAACCTACAACTGGAGGAGCAACCATTCACCTGCCTCCTGCTAGGACACTTCAAGCACACCGTCGAAAAGACACGATTGGCGGACGGAACGGAGCTGCAATGCATGCCCTTCAACTGGTCTGGCATCTGCGCCCTCGACAAGTCCTTCTGCCAGTTCACGGCCATCGAGTCCATCGTCATGCGCAACCGCTTCACCACCAGCGGCGCCCTCATCCTGAACTGCTACGCCTCCCACTCAAACTGGGATGGAGAAGATGCAAAGCTTCCGCCTCCCTTCCAACGGTCAGTGGAAGAGCCAGTGGCCAACGTACTCCCCTCAAGGGCACAAGAGCAGTATGAGGCAGAGCAGCGCCTCTCCAGTATCCCTAACATCTCTTTCTGGATTCTATTTTTGATGCATCTGTTTTTAACAGGCATTGACATCATCCGTAAAACCTTCATCAAAGTCCCACCCCCCCTTCCGGTCACCTACGTAAAGCGAGGCACTGGGAGCAGAGGCGGCAGACGCCAGCGCGGTAAGCGCATGGCCTCAGCACCTGCTTTCGATCCTAGTTTAGGTACAAAGCAGCGACTGCTATTCATAGCGATAGGCATGGCTTCTATACGCCCTTGTCTGTCAGAAATGGTACAAATTGACGAGTTCAATGACCAGAACTACAAAGTTACTAAGATGGACAGAGTCCCAAGAGGACTTTCTGAGGCATTATTATGCGGTGAAGGGGATCATGGACAACTTTTTGCATTCCCTTCAACTTATACCTGCCCAGCTATTCCCTCAACAATCAAAAATGTATCAACAGTAAATATAGATTTATATGTCAAAAACGAGTTAGACATGACTTTTCCAGCCTTTAAATGCTGGGTAGTATCGTCTTTCATTTGCACTAAAACTTACTTGTTTGGTAGCAAGGTTGTGGTGGATTTTGGAGAAAGCGCAGTCAATATTTCACTCACCGATTGCAAGGAAATGTACCAAAATAAAACATTTAAAGGTTTGGTATTGAAAACTTTAGGCCCCCATCTATTCGCTACCCAAATCCCCTTGCAAAGAAAATATTCCTACTGGACATTTTATGATGTTTGCAATAACGTCACAAATGCTTTTCTGCAGGTGGGAAGCGCGGCTACTTCCGCTGAACGTCATCTCTACTCCGCCCTAGCCGACATCACCAGCTGCGATGTCGATACCAACGCCTGCTTCACTAGCTCCAATGCCCTAGTGATTTGGCGCTTTTCATTTGGAGGGCATGACATTTGCCGCTGGAATAAAGTGGGCACCTATGAAGCAAAAATAAGCAATCAAAGATACATCAATATCGAAGAACTACAAGCAGTTTTTGAAATAACGCATTTGAAAAGATTTTCAAATGACAAAAGTTCACATTCATGCCTACCTGCAACCGCCTTTTTGGGACAAAGCAAAACGGCAGTGGTTTTCGCTGAAAGTTTCCCCTCGTTCATCAATTTTGCAACAAAAGCCAAAGTTTTTGACTCAAAAAATCTATGGGAGAAAGTCAATAATGACACAGATCCTGTCAACGCAAAATTGAATTATTTAAGTTTCCAATTATTTCTACAGCAGAACGAATTTTTCAGATCTTTATGGTTACAAATTTGCCGTTCAAACCAAATGCTCCTAGGCATTCTAACGCAACTAGCAACACTAGACCCAACTCTAGCAGTAAGGGCATATTTTGGACGTCCGGACTTGATAGCAAGAGCAAATGGAGACACCTTTTTGATCTACCAATGCCACCATGTGGACAACGTCAAAATTCATTGGGACGGAAAAGTCAACAGTAAGTGTTTCGATAAAACACCGGTAACTTATAAAAATGAATTATGGTGGATCATGCCAAACTCTAGAGAGTTGACTAAATTAGCAACAGAGAAACCTTGTTTGCATACACACAGCACAGTTTATCAATTAGCCTTGCGAAGTGATAATAGCTGGGAATACCATTCACCGGCAGGTAGAGTAGACGTCAGAGAATTGAACATAGAAATGTTGTTAACTTCGCCTTTTAACCCTATTAAATTCGATAAACCAGCTTTGTTCCACGATGAACGGTACGCGCAAGCTGGAAGCATCAACATGATCGTCTCGGCCTTGCATCAACAACAAATACTGCAACAGCAAGTCGGGTTGCTAAAAGACTTTGCTAAAGCCCAAGTGTGGGATGCAGAATTGTTTGAAAAGACTTTCAATACGTCCGGTAGAAAGTTAACCGGATTTGTCAGCTCCACAATGAACGGCATTGCAACAGGTTTCAGAACCTGGGCGCAATCCTCAGGGCAGTTTTTTACGACAATTCTGAAAGGTCCTATTCAGGTCCTTTGCAACTTGGCAATAACCATTGCCGTTGCAGCTTGCTCAATACTGCTCTGCTTTTATGGCGGGCGTTATTGGCTAAAAACATGCAAAAAAGCAACTGTCAAAGACGATAACATCAAGAGGCCTGATAGGCCGAAAGCAATAAAGATGCAGGTGAGAGCAGCCTTCCACAAATCCTCCCGTTTTTGGCGCAATCTCCGTAAAGCCCAGTCCTCAGATATTGAGATGACGGAATTAAAAAACTCTAACAATCGAAAAACAGATCAAAAAGAGAGCGTAGTTCTGATGCCTTCAGAGCAAGTTGTTCTATTTTCAAAACCTCCAAAAAAACCACCGCGACTGGCAACTGTGCCAGAAGAGCCTGATGTAGAAAAGCCAGTTTTCACAATAGGTAGCAGCAAAAACTTATCTAACATCAGTTCGGTTGATGCATAATTATAAAAATGGTACATACTAAAAATTGTAACTGTAAACAGTTAGATTGCTATGGAGTTGATAAGGAAGCTTATCCCTTGTTTGATGATAGACCTATTCTTGACTTGCTCCTATACGAAAACAACGGAACACCTAGGAGATTAAAAGCCTTGCTGGACACTGGTAGCCATGTCACAACATTTCCGCTATCTCTAGTCAAAAATTTAGATCAGAGAGGAATCAAGTATACGAAGGGTACAGTAAAAGCCCCAATAAGAGGTGCAATCGGAAAATTATTAAGCACCTGCTTCACTATTTCAATGCATTGCAGAATATTGGAGACAGAATTCCCAGAAACCGAGTTCATAGTTGTTGACCACACCTATTCAGGATTTGACATAATTGTCGGGACCAATTTATTGAAACGGTTTAAATTTTTATTTTTTGACTTCAGAAACAAGACGATTAACAATGGTTACCCAAAAAAAGAACATAAAAGTACAAATACGATTTCCAGCAAGCTTAATCAGCTAACTGCTTCACCTGGAACTCAAGTGGAGGAAATTTGCAATGCAGATGCCAAAGTGGAGGACATTTGCGAATCTAATACCAAAGTGGAGGAAATATCTGAAAGAACCCATATTCAAAGGAAACCAAGGCGTTGCCCACTGAGAATACGATCCAATACAACTTTACGAGCTCTTTAACTCTACTAAAATGCAAAAATCCTTTCGCAACAACACACAACACAGTCTTGTTCCAACAGGACAGACAAAAAACCACAAAAATTGTAACTGTAAACAGTTAGATTGCTACGGAGTTGATAAGGAAGCTTATCCCTTGTTTGATGATAGACCTATTCTCGACTTGCTCCTATACAAAAACAACGGAACACCAAGGAGATTAAAAGCCTTGCTGGACACTGGTAGCCATGTCACAACATTTCCGCTATCTCTAGTCAAAAATTTAGATCAGAGAGGAATCAAGTATACGAAGGGTACAGTAAAAGCCCCAATAAGAGGTGCAACGGGAAAATTATTAAGCACCTGCTTCACTATTTCAATGCATTGCAGAATATTGGAGACAGAATTCCCAGAAACCGAGTTCATAGTTGTTGACCACACCTATTCAGGATTTGACATAATTGTCGGGACCGATTTATTGAAATGGTTTAAATTTTTATTTTTTGACTTCAGAAACAAGACGATTAACGATGGTTACCCAAAAAAAGAACATAAAAGTACAAATACGATTTCCGGCGAGCTTAATCAGCTAACTGCTTCACCCGGAACTCAAGTGGAGGAAATTTGCGATGCAGATGCCAAAGTGGAGGACATTTGCAAATCTAATACCAAAGTGGAGGAAATATCTGAAAGAACCCATATTCAAAGGAAACCAAGGCGTTGCCCACTGAGAATACTATCCAATACAACTTTACGAGCTCTTTAACTCTACTAAAATGCAAAAATCCTTTTGCAACAACACACAACACAGTCTTGTTCCAACAGGACAGACAAAAAACCACAAAAAACTGCTGGTATATGGAAGATTGTTTGTTGACATCAAGAGAAGATATAATAACAGTGCCTATAGTAAATCACAAATTATTCCCATGCGCACTGCGAGCTAACACAAGAATTGGATGGGTAGATCAGTGGGATAATGACCAAATTTACCCTCTAGAATTTGTTAACAAAGAGGAGGAAATACGAAGCAATCTGGCAGGAAATGAATCAATTTCATCACCTTCAAGCCAATGCTTGACGCTTCAGCAAGCGTCTATGCCTTTGCATAAAAAACATCTCAACTTTATCAAGAAAACGGCGAAAATTGGATTGGCAACTACGCCGCAGTGGAAGAAAGCAAAAATATTGAAAATATTGAAAAAATATCACATGTGCATAAGCCGCACATATTATGACGTAGGGGAGGCATTAAACGCTGAACACTGCATAGAGTTGACAGATTACAAACCTTTCGATCGCAGCCGACCAATACCCCTACCCAGGCGACCAGTGGTCGAAAATATGATCAAACTATTGCTCAAAATGGGTGCAATCCAGGAATCAAATTCACCATTTTCAAGTCCCGTTGTGATAGTTCCAAAGCCAGATGGGAGTGCAAGGATGGTGCATGACTACAGACACCTGAACAGTGTTACGGTTAAAGATGTGTACAATCTACCCAGCACAGATGAGATTTTAAAGGCACACTGCCAAAAAATGCACCTTCTCTGATCGAGCTAGTATTTTTTTTGTGGGTACAGGGCACAAAGTTAGTGGGGCAAGGATATTTAGTTTATGCAGTTTTGACCAAAATTTTTGAGAAAAAAAATCACTAAGATTAAACGTTATAGCATAGGGATGGCGAATTTAAGTTGGTAAAAAATTCACCAAAAATCACTGACTGATGTGCCGCGGTGTGCCGCGCACAAGTAGTTGAGATGGATCAAGACCGTTATTTTGGCGTCCTAAAAGTTGGCAAAATTGCAGCGCGTAAAAGCGCGCAGCCTAAAAACTGATTGCTCCTACATTCTGACCTACTCAGAAACCTTATATTTCAATGCAAATATTTAAAAAAATCAATTTAACAGATCTGTTTAGTTTGTTCCAAAGCTACAATTTAGTCAAAAGATTTGACTTTTAGGGGCAACAAAAATTGCTGCCCTGTAGAAAAAACATTTTTTATTACTTTTTTATGTTTAACAGATCTGTTCCTTCTTCCACTGGCCTCTACACCGGATTCCAGCCTCCTCTCGAATTGGACAATGAGCCCAACCCATACTAATTGCTTACCTACTCATACCCACTTTATCAATGTTTCAATGATCAAGTTTATGATTAATGAATAATGCTAACGATTTGATTGATTGAATGCCTTTTTTCAATGATTAAAATTGAGAAATTCGAGACCTTATAACTATGTCTCAGAGAGGTATTGGTGGAAACGAATATGCCCTGCCCCTTAGTTAACCAAACATCTATCATACCAGCATTAGAAAATGGAGTTTGGAGACACTGCATTTTTTGGCAGTGTGCCTTT
>JASANA010006460.1:0-115283 GCA_030248095.1 Ptycholaimellus sp. GST1_10
CCCAGCATTTTACTCTTGTATAAAATGCTTGTTCCTTTGTGCCTGTGCACTACAATCGACGAAATGCTCTTTCTCTATTACATCACCAAGCAGCTTTACTGCCAGGTTTTTTGGCGAATGAAAAAACGAAAACAAGAATTAGATGCTGAAGTGTGGGACATTGGAATAGGCATGCATGCAGAAACTAGGCATGAGCCAAATCATGCCCTTCGACATCCTCCGTTTCCACAATAATTGCTTCAAACGTTTTCTCCATGATTTTAGCCTTTCTACTGAGCTGACACATTTGGGTATAGGTGTGGGCTTATTATGGCCAGTGTGAATAGACAACGAGATATTGATGCTGGTTGGAACGAAAGTCAATGAAGGGAAAGGGTGGGCCTGGGGTTACCCAGCGGAATGTGTGTGGGAGGCATTGTTGTTAGCAACGGTGCCCTGTGGTGAAGGCGTCAGGAGGGTGGCAGAGAGAGAGAGAGAGAGAGAGAGAGGAGGGCCAATTATCCCAGCTTCCCTGGCGGCAATTATGAGTCGATTTGCCGGCAGCAAGCGCGAAGTCATCTCCATTCACATCGGACAGGCGGGGGTGCAAATCGGTTTTTTCCTCTTTCCTCTCTTTTTCTCCAACCGTCAATTATTTCCATGCAACGCCTGCTGGGAGCTCTATTGTCTGGAGCATGGGATACAGCCGGATGGCATCGTTGGCTTTGCTCTTCGATGGGCGATAAATTGGGGAGGGAGGATTTGGGTAGCAGATGCCGGCTGACAAAACGGTTGGCTCGGAGGACGACAGCTTCAACACATTCTTCTCGGAGACGAGCAGCGGGAAGCACGTACCGCGCGCCCTGTTCGTGGACCTGGAGCCCACGCCTATCGGTAGACTCTCATTCTCCTCCTCAGCCTAGCCACCTTCTCTGGCCTTTCCAGATGAAATACGCACAGGCACCTATCGCCACCTGTTCAGCTCGGAAACTCTGATCACCGGGCTAGCAGCCACTTTTTGAGCACCATCTAATGGCTGAGTAGGTTGACAAGTTGCTACTTTTGCAGGAAGGAGGATGCGGCCAACAACTACGCTCGCGGCCACTACACGGTGGGCAAAGAGTTGATCGAGACTAGTCTGGATCGTCTACAGCGCCTGGCCGAACACTGCCACGGCCTTCAGGTTGCAATCCTTTTAGATCCTCCTAAATGAATGAGGTTTTGACTGGCAGGGATTTCTCGTCTTCCACTCCTTTGGCGGTGGAACTGGCTCCGGCTACACCTCCCTCCTCATGGAACGTCTCTCTGTGGAGTACGGCAAGAAGGCCAAGCTCGAGTTTGCCATCTATCCTGGTTTTTGCTCTATATTCCTTCATTTCAGATGCCTCTTATCAAGAGAGACTGTAGAGGAAAGCTTGAAGAGTCTTCTAAATTGCTGCTTTGGTTCAACCTGAGATATAGCCTGGCGTTTTGTAGCGCCACAAATATCGACAGCAGTGGTGGAGCCCTACAACTCCATTCTGACCACGCACACTACTCTGGAGCACTCTGACTGCGCTTTCATGGCTTCACCCTCCTGTAGTCCGTCCAAAAGTGAGTTTTGAAAAAAGCCATTGAAGGTAGACAATGAGGCCATCTATGATATCTGCCGCCGCTCCCTCAACCTCCCCCGCCCCACCTACACCAACCTCAACCGCCTCATTGCACAGATCGTTTCTTCTATCACCGGTTCTACACCTCTCTGCTATCTCTCTCTAAATCTCTCCAACTACTTTTAGCCTCCCTTCGATTCGATGGAGCTCTGAATGTAAGCCAGCCCAAAAACAAGATAAGCCAATGCATTGCCAGAGGAGGGCTGAATTCGGAGGTGGACCTGACAGAGTTCCAGACCAATCTGGTGCCCTACCCGCGCATCCACTTCCCGCTGGCCACCTACGCCCCGGTGGTAAGCGCCGAGAAGGCGAACCACGAACAGCTCTCCGTCCAGGACATCACCAACACCTGCTTCGAGCCCGGCAACCAGATGGCCTGCCTTCCTCCTGCCTCTTCAACCCCATTCGCCTCCATTCGCACTGGCCTTTAGGTGAAGTGCGACCCACGACACGGCAAGTACATGGCCTGTTGTCTGCTCTTCCGGGGCGACGTGGTCCCAAAAGACGTCAACTCCGCCATCGCCTCCATCAAGACCAAGCGCACCATTCAGTTGGCTTCAATAGCTTTCCATGGCTTCCCGTCAAAGGTGTGAGAGGGTCGTGAAGGTTCGTGGACTGGTGTCCGACGGGGTTCAAGGTGGGCATCAACTACCAGCCACCTACGGTGGTGCCGGGCGGTGATCTGGCCAAAGTCACCCGGGCCTGCTGCATGCTCTCCAACACCACCGCCATCGCAGAGGCATGGGCTCGCCTTGATCACAAGTTCACTCCTTTTTCTCCCCATCCAAAAGCTCGTTTCACGTACATCTTGACCAGATTCGACCTTCTTTACTCCAAGCGAGCCTTCGTTCACTGGTGAGCGAGCCTAGTTTGAGGGAGGATGGGGTTGTTGAGAGAAGTGAGCAAATTTGAGGTACGTAGGCGAGGGCATGGAGGAGGGCGAGTTTTCCGAAGCCCGCGAGGACCTGGCTGCTTTGGAGAAGGATTATGAAGAGGTTCACCCAGCATCTAGCGCACCTGTAGCTTAGAGCCTATAATTCTTAAGCAAAGAAAAGAGGAAAAAATGGTCAGTAAAGCCAGAGGAGTTTAGTAAATGAAGAATGAACAATTGAAGGTGGCGCAAGATGAAGACGGCGAAGAGGAGGAAGAAGAAGATTATTGAAGTGCATATTTTAACTTGCCGTGCCTTTCGATTACACACTATGCATCCGCCTATTGTTTCTGATTGCCTTATTTGCAGTGCTTCTGGAGTAAATAATTTCGCAGATTTCCTTCATTACAATGGCTGAAAAAAATCCACGATGGTGGAAACTTTCTTGAATAGTGTCCAGAGGAAAAACAATGATAAAAAAACCGCGAAGAACCGCGAAAGCGAAGAACCGCGGTGACCGCGCGCCAAAATGCCATCCAAGGCCGACATGCGAGTAAGTTCAAATTGTGTTGGGACTAGACTGATAGAATTGGACGAATTGTAAGCGGGAGGTGATCTCCATCCACATCGGGCAGGCTGGTGTGCAAATCGGTAATCACCACCTCATTTTTCCTGCACTCCAAAATGTCCTTTTCCCTGCCAGGTAACGCCTGCTGGGAGCTATACTGCCTGGGTTCTCTTTCCATTCACCTTCAATCCCCTGCACTGCTCCCTCTGCTTCTCAAGAGCACGGCATAACGCCGGAAGGATTTGTAAGACTTCCCTGTTGTCTCGTTCAGTCAGTACTTCGTCAGTCCGATCATTCTAGAATATTTTCTTTCAATCTAAAACGCGTTGGATCAATTCAGATGCCGTCTGATGACTCGGTCGGAGACGAGGATGACAGGTTAGTTGTGGAGGAGTTTGAAAAAGCTAAGTCAGGATGGTGACTACAGCTTCAACACCTTCTTCGCGGAGACAAGCAGTGGGAAGCACGTGCCAAGAGCTGTCTTTGTAGACCTTGAGCCGACGCCAATAGGTTCTACTATTTAAAATAGGCTTGACCTTAGCAGCGTGTTTTTTGTCAGACGAGATCCGAACTGGCACCTACCGTCAGCTATTCCACCCGGTTCATTCACAAGGAATGATTTGATTTCGCTAATTATGAGCATGATTGCAGGAGCAGCTCATAACCGGGTTTATTTTATTGTTACTGATGGCCAAAATTTAGCTTTGTTCCGTAAAACACCCGTGCAATTAGTGCAATATTGTACCATTTAGATTCAAATCTACACAAAACAATCAAAAAAATTCTCTGAAGCCTAATAATTATTTAAAGTTTGTGCAAACGGTTGGAGGAAAGAGGATGCGGCGAATAACTATGCTCGCGGCCACTACACCATCGGCAAAGAGATCGTGGAGACGGCCATGGATCGCATTCGACGCCTGAGCGATGCTGCCGGAGCTCTGCAGGGATTCCTCGTCTTCCACTCTTTCGGCGGTGGAACTGGCTCCGGATTCACCTCCCTCCTCATGGAACGCCTCTCCATTGACTACGGCAAGAAGGCCAAGCTAGAGTTCTCCATCTACCCGGCTCCACAGGTATCCATTTCGTCTGAGCGATACTGCCGGAGCTCTGCAGGGATTCCTCGTCTTCCACTCTTTCGGCGGTGGAACTGGCTCCGGATTCACCTCCCTCCTCATGGAACGCCTCTCCATTGACTACGGCAAGAAGGCCAAGCTAGAGTTCTCCATCTACCCGGCTCCACAGGTATCCATTTCGTCTGAGCGATGCTGCCGGAGCTCTGCAGGGATTCCTCGTCTTCCACTCTTTTGGCGGTGGAACTGGCTCCGGATTCACCTCCCTCCTCATGGAACGCCTCTCCATTGACTACGGCAAGAAGGCCAAGCTAGAGTTCTCCATCTACCCGGCTCCACAGGTATCCATTTCGTCTGAGCGATGCTGCCGGAGCTCTGCAGGGATTCCTCGTCTTCCACTCTTTCGGCGGTGGAACTGGCTCCGGATTCACCTCCCTCCTCATGGAACGCCTCTCCATTGACTACGGCAAGAAGGCCAAGCTAGAGTTCTCCATCTACCCGGCTCCACAGGTATCCATTTCGTCTGAGCGATGCTGCCGGAGCTCTGCAGGGATTCCTCGTCTTCCACTCTTTCGGCGGTGGAACTGGCTCCGGATTCACCTCCCTCCTCATGGAACGCCTCTCCATTGACTACGGCAAGAAGGCCAAGCTAGAGTTCTCCATCTACCCGGCTCCACAGGTATCCATTTCGTCTGAGCGATGCTGCCGGAGCTCTGCAGGGATTCCTCGTCTTTCACTCATTCGGCGGTGGAACTGGCTCTGGATTCACCTCCCTCCTCATGGAACGCCTCTCCATTGACTACGGCAATAATACTTTTGGCGCTTATGTAATACACGTTTTGGTTATGTTTAGTTGTTCGTACTGAAAAACAGCTGGTGCTACCAATGACAATTTCCAATCTCGCAATGTGCCCTTTGTTTTTGTTGGGGTAGTTGGGGTATGAGGAGTAGGGGATGTCGCAATCCTGCCCGACGGCGTTGTCGAAAGGGTGCGAGAGGTTGGAGAGGAAGGGGATGAGCTGCTTGCGGATGCTGAAGGCCTCGGCGAAGCGGGAGGAGGTCGCGGTGTCGCGCCAGCACAAGCTCACCACCACCAAGTTTTTCTTAGGGTCTCCGAAGCAGGACAAAAGGAGGGAGTTGAGAGAGTGGGGTAGAAGTGAAGGGGACGAGCCCTGTGTGCGAGATGTGTCTGGGGAGTTGGCGGGAAAGGTCGGGAGCCAATGAGCGTGGAGCATACGAAGCGGGGGAGGAGGGAAGGCGGTCCCGCGGCAAGTACTACCGTCACCGGGCGCCTCCACCCCCACCCCGCACTCCAACGCACCGACAGAGCTCCCGGGCCTCTTTGACAGCAAAGCGGGGAAAGAGGATGATCACCATGCAAAGCATGAACATGAAGCAGATGAAGAAGAGTGCCCCGAAGGCGACAGAAGGAAGGGGGGTCCTAGGCTAAAACTAGGCCACAAAAAATGCTAAGGCTCAACAGGGGCAATAGGCCTGGAGCAAAACGAAAAGATAAAGAGAAGGGATAGGCTGAAAGGGGAGAGGGGGAGGATCAGCAGTAGTCGTGGTCGATGACGGATGGGGGGTGGAAGGTGAAGCCGCGCATGTGGGCGGAACCTGCCAGCTCCCCACTCGACTCGTCAGCTCCCTCTGCCTCCTCCTCGATCTCGCCGGGGACGGGGCAGGCGACGTCGCTTGGGACTTGATCTTCTTCTTCCACCTCAGCCTCCAGGGGCAGAAGGTGGGAGATGGAGTGGTCGGAGGCATAGCCGGAGCCGTCGATGATGTGGACGTAGCGGCAGACGCCGTCCTTGCCCACGTACTTCTTCACCACGCGCACCAGCTTCCACTCGGGACGAGGCTTGGGGCTGGCCAGGAGGTAGGCCTTGGAGAGGGAGACGTAGGAGTCCTTGCCCAGACGCTGCTGCTCGAAGCCGCGCTCCACCAACCAGTGCTTGTACTCCAAACGCCAGCGGCTCCAGAAGGTGTCCTGGGAGTCGCTGAGAAGGCGAGCCAGGTCGCGGAGACGACGGGAGAGGCCTTGGGAGTAGGTGTAGGTCTGGAACTGGGCGAGGCCGAAGCTGGCGTCTCCTCCCAGGAGATGTGCGGGGGTGAGGGGCTGGAGGTCGTTGGGGGCATCGGTGAGGGGGAGAAGAGGACGGGCGTTGAGGCCGGCCTCGATGTCGGAGAGGAGGGTGAGGAGAGCGAAGTCGTCCAGGCGGCTCTTGTAGAGGGCGGGGCGCAGGCTCTTCTTGACGAGGGACACCAGCCGCTCCACCGCTCCCATCCGCCATGGAGCTCGCACTGGAGAGAAGGAAAGCTTGAGCTGATGATTGGCGGCGAAGGCGCGGAGGGCGGTGACGAGGCCGGTGAAGGCGGTGGCTCTGTCCAGGTAGACGGTGCCGGAGCGTAGTCCACGCTTGGCCCAGAAGCGACGCAGGGCCTCGATGACGGCCTCCGTGGAGTAGGCTTGAAGGAGCTCTAGATGGATGGCGCGGCTGACGGCGCAGGTGAGCAGGAGCACCCAGCGCTTCTTGGGCTTGGAGTAGCTGTTGGCGTAGCTCTCGATGGGGCCGAGCTGGTCGATGAGGACGTGAGTGAAGGCAGGGAGGCCGCACTTGAGGCGGTTGTCGGGGAGGAGGCCGGCGGAAGGCTTGGGCAGCGTAGGGCCGTAGTACTTGCACTTGGCGCAGAGCTTCACCGCCTTCTTGGCCGCCGACAGTCCACCCGTCAGCCAGCACTGCTCTCGTACTCGTCCTAGCGTCGTCCGTAGGGGCGGATGTAGGAGGCGCTGATGAGTCTGGAGTAGGCGTAGCTGAGCCAGGCGAGAGTGGCCGGGTAGGAGGTAAGGCTGGTGGTCGGTGATGCGGGTGCCCAGGCGGATGATGCCGGCGCCATCCACGAAGAGGTTGAGGGAGCGGACGATCTTGTGCTGCCGTGTCTTCTGCTCCTGGATGGCCTTGGCGAGGCCGGGCCAGGTCCGCGTCTGCTCCATCTTGACGAGTCGCATGAACACCGCCTCCTTCTCCTGTTCCGTCACTCGGCCGGAGTACCCGTGGTTGAGGAGCATGCGAAAGAGGAAGGTGAAGCGAAGGAGAAGACGATGAAGGGAGTTGCTGGAGGCGAGGATGCCGTCGATGAACTCGTGGTCGAAGATGGGGGTGGCGGCGTTGACGTTGATGGTGGCCCGAGGGGCGGCGCTACGCTTGATCCCATCTCGCTCCTCCTCCGGCACCTCCGCCTCGTAGTCGGTGCCCGCTCTCCAGGCTGGCCACTGCTCCCGGGGTAGACGTAGGAAGTCGGGCCCGTTGTGGAAGGTGGAGAGGTCCTTGAAGAGGCGGGGCTTGGTGACGAAGTCGGCGACGTTGCGGTCGGTGGGCACGAAGCGGCGGCTGACCTCGCCCAGCTTCCCGTCCAGCTCCTTCATCTCCCGGACGCGCTTGCTCTCGTACGTTCGCAGCGTCCCTCGCTCCTCCATCCAGTAGAGCACGGTCTTGGAGTCGATGAAGTGGTAGACCTTGCTCAGCTTGCAGGGGAACTTGTCGGCGATGAGGGCGGCAGCTCGAAGCCCCAGCAGTGCTCCCCACAACTCAATCCGAGGGACGGTGATGAGGAGGTTCTTCTGGTTCTTGGGCACGAGACGGGAGCGGGCGTAGAGGAAGGAAGGCTGGAAGCCGGCCTGGAGCACGTAGAGCACAAATCCGTAGGCGGACTTGGAGCCGTCGGAGAAGATGATGAGGTCGCAGGGGGCGTCGGGGCTCTGGAACACGCGGCGCGGCAGCTCCACCTCCGTGACCCGCTCCAGCTCCTTCCGCATCCCCTTCCATCGCGCGAGGTAGTCTTGGCCTATCCGCTCCTCCCAGCCGTCTCCAGCGTTGAAGGCGACTTGGAAGAGTAGGCGTGGTGCGAGGAGTAGGGGAGCGAGGAGTCCGAAGGGGTCGTAGACGCGGGAGAAGGCGGAGAGGAGTTGACGCTTGGTGAGCTTGTCATCGATGATGTCGGAGTAGTCGGGGGCGAAGGGATGGAAGGTATCGAGGCTGGTGTTCCAGACGAGGCTGAGATTGCGCACCTCCTGTCGCTCCTCCCGATCCTCCAAGGCGATGCTGTGGAGGGCGCCCGGCAGGTCCGAGCAGAACTGGCAGAGGCATAGCTGGGCCGCAGCGAAGAGCTTCTGTAGGCCTTGAGCCAGTCGAGCTCCTTCCTCCTCCTCCCCGAAGCTGAAGACGCCGTTGTCCACGTAGAAGTGGCTGGTGAGGGACTTGAGCTCATCCTGGGTGAGGCCGTAGGTGATGCCGGAGGCGAGGGCGTCCTTGGTCAGCTGGTCAAGGCAGGCGAGTAGGAGGTTGGGGGAGCAGGTGGCGCCCATGACCAGACGAGCGAAGTGGACACAGCGGAGGTTGGTCTTGGAGAAGGGGCGCTGGGGGTCTGCAGGCAGGAGGATGCGGAAGGCGTCCCGATCCTGCTCCTTGACTTCTAGGCCATAGAAGGCTGCAGAGACGTCTGCCACCAGCGCGTGCTTGGCCAAACGAAACTGGAACTGGACGTCCAGCAGGTCGGTGAGGCGGTTGTGGCCGGTGCAGAGATTGTCGTTGAGGCTTTGGCCGTTGCGAGTGGAGGCGGAGCAGTCCAGCACAGGGCGGCACTTGGTGAAGGCGGCGGTGTGCTTGAAGACGGGGCGGTGAGGCAGGTACTGGATCACAGCTCCCGGGGTCTTGGACTCGTCCACCGGCTCCACGATGCCGCTCTTCTCGAACTTGTCGAACTCCGCATAGTGTAGCTGCTTCTCCTGGGGCGAGAGCTTGGCCTCCAGATGCTGCAGGCGGGCGTAGGCGGTGTGGCGGTTGGAGGGTAGAGAGGTGGCGCCGGACTTGAAGGGCAGGGAGAGAGCGAAGCGTCCGTCCTCCTTGCGTTGGATGTCGAACTTGGCGGCGAGCTTGCAGTCGTTGCAGATGCCGATCTCGTTCTCGTCCAGGTCGCGGTTGCAGTCCTCGCACTTGGCCGCCGTATCCTTACCACCCAGGCCCACCACCTCGAGTCCCGTCTGCATCTCCACCAGCTGATGAAGCGAAGGTGAGGAGAGTTGGAGAGAGCAGGTGGCGGGTAGAATGTGGGCGGTGGTCTGGGCAGGAGCGGGTCCGGAGAGGTGAGTGCCGAAGGCGGAGGAGTAGACGGAGAGGCCCATGACGTCCTGGCAAGGCACTCCAGGGCCCTCGAAGGCGCGCAGGTGGTCCAGGCCAATGAGGACGTCCACGATCTTCTCCTGCTTGGCCTTGCTGGGCCAGTTGAGGATGCGAGTGGGTTGGAGGCCACGATCACGGAAGGGCTGAGTAGGAAGGTCGATGCCACCGACGGAGACGGGCGCGGTGACGCTCTCCGCCACGCAGGCGGTGATCTCCATCGTGGACTGGTTGCCGGACAGGAACAGCTTCACCATCTTGGCCTTGATGTTGCGGTGGACGGAGCTGTGGGCGGTGGAGAGCTGTAGGGTGACGGAGCCGAAGACCTTGAGGCCGAGTCGTCGCACCAGCTCCTCCGTACACCAGGTGTAGCTGGAGCCGTTGTCCAGCATCACCATGCCCTCGCTGCGCTGGACTCGTCCCAACATCCCCAACGCGAAGACGGGATGGATGATGGAGGGGAGTTTGGGGGAGTCCCCAGCTGCAGAGAGGTGGAGGTTGGCGGAGTGGCCTTGAGCGGAGAGGACGGAGTGGAGGACGGTGTGATGCAGGTCCTGGCACTCGCGGCAGCGTCCCCGGTTGCGGCACTCGTCTCGTCCGTGGCCTTGGCGCAAGCAGTTGTAGCAGAGAGGAATGGCCTTGGCCCGCTGAAGCTTCTTAGCCGGGGTGTCGTAGACCGGGCACTCGTGCACCATGTGGTTGCCGTCGCAGAAGTGGCAGTGGATGACGGTGCCGTCAGCTCGTCTCCGCACTGGCACCGGCTCTTGTCCTTCTGGAGGTGGAGCGGGGCGCTTGGCGGGAGAGGGTTGCTGAGTGGAGGGAGTGGAGGTCTGGGATCCGCCTTGACCCCGCTTCTGGCGACGCTTCTTGCCCTCCTTCTGGGGCCCCGCGGACTCCTCGGAGTCGGGGGCCGATGGGTTGGCGAGGTAGTTGCCGGAGTAGGGTCGGTGGGCTGGAGCGGGCTGGGGGCGGTTGGATGGCGGGGCGGAGGAAGAGGATGGGGCGCTGTTGCGTGAACGCGGGAGGGCTGCTCTGGCGGCGGCGCGAGCCTTGGCCTCGATGCGGCAGATGTTGATCAGCTCGTCGTAGCCGATCTCCAGGGACATGTTGGCGCGGGCTCTAGCGTTCATCTGGTCCAGCACCATGGAGTCGGGCAGCTTCTCGAAGAGTAGGAGGGCGTGGGAGTCGAGATCCTGAACTCCATGGTGGCGAAGCTGGACTCCGATGCGATGGAGGTCGTCGGCGAGCGCGTAGAGGTTCTCGGCGGTAGCGTTGTTGCGCATCTTCTCGACGCGCTCCAGGGAGCGGAGCAGCTCTGTCTTCTGGGCGGAGACGTTGCCGTAGTTGTCCTTGAGGATGGACAAGGCGTTGTCGTAGTCCTTCTCCTCGAAGTTCTGGCACCAGGCGACCGCGTTCTTGGCTGGACCCTTGAGGCACTCCATCAGCTTCTCCAGCTTGTCGACGTTGCTCATCTCGCGGTTGGAGTGATAGTAGTGGTTCCACCACTTGAACCAGACGGGGAACTCTGAGAGGTTCTTGCCGTCGAAGAAGCGAGTGGGCGGACGCTGGAGATGTCCGAAGAGGCTCTCGGAGGGAAGAGGGCGAAGTTGAGAGCCGGAGAAGGGTGCGGGTTGCGAAGATGCTCCCGGGATCTCGTTGGCGAGGCCTTGAGTCCGGGGCGGGACTGGTTGCTCTAGGTCAGGCGTAGAGGTGGCCGCAGGCGGAGGCTGGTTCTTGGCGGCGTCTGCTAGCTGGCGCTGGAGACGGATGTTGTCGATGCGAAGGTTGTCGAGGACGGCGGCGACCTGGACCTCGTTGTCTCGGTACGCTGCTTCCTTCTGCGCTGACTCTTGCTCTAGACGTTGAAGACGGTCTTGAACGGCCTGTAGGGCTTGCTGGGCCTCCTTGCGTTCCCGTTCCTGGGCCTGTTGGGCGACGAGGTTCTGGGTGCGGAGGCGTTCCAGTTCTGCCTGGGCCTTGATCCGGTCTTCTCGCTGGAGCTCTACTTGTTGCCGAAGGTCTTGTTCTCCAGCTCGTAGCTCTTGGAGTTGGGCCTCGGCGGCGAGACGAAGGCGAATCTGCTCGGAGCGGTGATGGCGGAGGTCGGTGATGACCTTGTCCTGAACCGTCAGCCGCTCCTGCATGTCCTGGAGCTCCCGGGGTCGCGTTGTCTCCTGGGGCTCCTCGGTGGCTGGAGGGGATGGGTTGGAGGTGGAGTCGAAGTGGCCGGTGCGTTGGGCGGGAGTGGCGGAGACAACGACGGTGTTGGGATCGGTGATGTCCTCAATGGAGCGGTTGAGGTTGGCGAGGTCCGCGAGGCACTCCTGGCGGTTGGTCTCCTCCACCTCATCCTGAATATGTTGTCGTTCCACCTCCTCCGCCTCAGCTTGGGCACGGGCAGCTTCTTCTTCTCGCTGCACTTCTCGCTCCAGATGCTCCTCTGCCTTCTCCATCTCGATGGCGGCGTGGCGGAGGTCGGTGTGAGCTTGCTTGCATTCCTCCTCCTTCGTGGCCTTGCGCTGGTTGACTGCCTCGTAGGCGAGACGGGCGTCCTCGTAGCGCTGCTGCCAAAACTGCTTCTTGGAGATGCCGGACTGCTGGCGATGCTCTAGGACTCGACGCTCCTCGGGGAGGCATTGATCTGGTAGTCCGGAGCCGGTGTTGTCCAGCGTCCCGAGCGTTCCCAGGTCCTCCTTGTCCCCGTCTTGTTCCAGGTCCACCGCCTCCTGAGGTCCATGTGCCGGGCTGCTGTTGTCGGTGACGACGGTGAGCTGGGGCATGGCCTTGCGGATGAAGGAGTAGACACGGCTGGAGTTGGGGTAGAGCTTCTGGTCGTAGAGCTGCTTGACGAAGGGGCGGGGCTTGCAGTCATTGGCGATCTCGCAGCGGGGGCAGGTGTAGTGGGGGAGGATGTTGGAGGAGTTGACGCGGAAGGAGCAGAAGGCGTGGAGGGCGGTCTTGTAGAGGGTAGGAGAGGAAGAACCGCTGGGTACGAAGTAGGCTCCTGCTCCACTGATGCAGAGGATCTTGTCGCACTGCTGGCAGCGGAGGCGGGTCGAGTGATGGGAGAGGACGGGGCAGATGAGGTTGTCGCAGGGGCTGTCATCCAGCATGATGCAGGAGTGGGTGTGCTTGGAGATGACGACGTCCTCATCGGTAAAGTCCATGGCGAGCGAAGAGGATGTAGAAGAGGAGGAAGGAGAGGTTGGGCACCTGCTGAGCTTGCGAAGCGAGGCAAAGTTGCTGCAGCTGGCGGCCGTTCCGAAGTCCTTTCCCCTGGCTATACAGGCTCCATCCAATGCTGTCGGGGTAGTTGGGGTATGAGGAGAGGGGATGTCGCAATCCTGCCCGATGGCGTTGTCGAAAGGGTGTGAGAGATTGGAGAGAGAGGGGATGAGCTGCTTGTGGATGCTGAAGGGCTTGGCGGAGCGGGAGGAGGTCGCGGTGTCGCGCCAGCACAAGCTCACCACCACCAAGTTTTCTTAGGGTCTCCGAAGCAGGACAAAGGAGGGAGTAGAGAGTGTGGGGTAGAAGTAGAAGTGAAGGGGCGAGCCCTGTGGGCGAGATGTGTCTGGGGAGTTGGCGGGAGAGGTCGGGAGCCAATGAGCGTGGAGCATACGAAGTGGGGGAGGAGGGAAGGCGGTCCCGCGGCGAGGACTACCGTCACCGGGCGCCTCCACCCCCACCCCGCACTCCAACGCACTGACAGTTTTATATGAAACGAACTCAACTACTGAAACCGTTCAAATTTGACAATTTCAAAACATTGGGAAATTACAAATTTTTGTAAATGTTTTTATGAGTTAGTTATGAAACGTAAAGCACATTTTTATGCGATTTTTTTAAAATAATTATCTTATGGTCAAAAGCCAAGCCATTTTAAAAAAACACTTTGAACTATATTCCATAGTAGCGTTTAAAAATTTCTGACAATTAAAAATGCGTAAAACAGCGTAAAACTGGGAGAGTTGTAGCCGTGGTTTGAAGGTTTCGACAGCAGTGGTGGAGCCGTACAACTCCATTCTGACCACGCACACCACTCTGGAGCACTCCGACTGTGCCTTCATGGTTTCATTTGATCTGCCAGCGAGACACGCGCTAATGACACATCCAAGGTGGACAATGAGGCAATCTACGACATCTGCCGGCGCAATCTTAACCTAGCTCGGCCCACCTACACCAACCTCAATCGCCTCATCTCCCAAATCGTCTCCTCCATCACCGGCAATTATGCTATTTCTTTTCTTTCTCCTCGCCCGAATACGCTTCAATTTCAGCAAGCTTGCGGTTTGACGGGGCACTCAATGTAATCCATTCTATAAACTTGCTCCACGGCCAATCCAATGAAGGAAAACCCTTCCGAAACAGGTGGACCTGACGGAGTTCCAGACGAACTTAGTGCCCTACCCACGCATCCATTTCCCACTCGCCACCTACGCCCCCATCATCAGCGCGGAGAAGGCGTACCACGAGCAGATGAGCATCGCCGACATCACCAACGCCTGCTTCGAGCCCGGCAACCAGATGGTTTCGCTTCAATTGCGACGCCACTAGCTGTAGACTTTGATGCAACGCCCTGTGAGGTGAAATGCGACCCACGGCACGGCAAATACATGGCCTGCTGTCTGCTCTTTCGAGGCGATGTTGTCCCGAAGGACGTCAACTCTGCCATCGCATCCATCAAGACCAAGCGCACCATTCAGTGCCCCCTCTTATTCTCCCTCCTGGAGGGACAGAGAAAGAAGGAGAAAGACAGGTTCGTGGACTGGTGTCCGACGGGGTTCAAGGTGGGCATCAACTACCAGCCGCCCACGGTGGTGCCGGGCGGGGACCTGGCCAAAGTCACCCGCGCCTGCTGCATGCTCTCCAACACCACCGCCATCTCCGAGGTCATAACTTTGCCCTTTTCCTCTTCAACAGCTTCTGTAGAGTTGCAGGCCTGGGCCCGATTGGACACCAAGTTCGACCTGCTCTATTCAAAGCGAGCTTTTGTTCACTGGTTGAGAGCTGCTCCACTTTTGAAGAGGAAGATGTAAGATAAGATATGGAGCTGGAAATTGGAGGTACGTGGGTGAGGGCATGGAGGAGGGTGAATTTTCGGAAGCGCGCGAAGATACGGCTGCCTTGGAGAAAGATTATGAAGAGGTATTTTTCTTCACCTCCTGCCTCTTTGATAGCTCTGAAATGCAGGTTGCCATGGACGATGACGATGAAGATGAAGACTATTAATTCATATGCAATCATTTTCCAAAATTTCTTTCCATTCTTTGTGCACCATTCGTTCATTCCTTGCGCACTTCTGAGTTCTTTTTATCATCATCTGGCTGCCCATGACGCAAATGCGCAGGGGAACAATGACTACGCAAACAAGCTAGTAGAAAGCTAAGACATCAAAGAAACAGATAAAACGCACCTTGTAAAATACTCTGGCATTCAAAGGCTAAAAAAGACGCACACTCTGACATGAAATTATCCCTGCTCCTCTTTTCTTTGGGCTTGGCTGCAGCTGGCTTCGATGTGAAAGGCTGCAAGGACGGGAGCAAAGGCTGCTGGCTGGCGGGAGGTAGGTGAAACTTTCTTCACACCCCATTTGGCACTGACCAATAGCTGTCTTTCTCAGATACTCAAATTTCCTACCTGGGCAAGGCAGAGGAGGAGAAGGTTCTCATCGAACTTTCCTCCACTGGTTCTAAGGCTGCCTACATTGCTCTGGGCTTTTCCACTGATGGCAGCATGGTCAGAGCAATTCGTTTTTTTCTGGAAACAACTGCTTCTTAATAATCTTCAGCCTGGCTCCTACATTCTCTACTGCACCGCTCATGATGGCACTGTCGCCAGCTACATCGGCTATACTGACGGTCACGACGGTGCCTACAAGGCGGAGGACAACCAGACTGTCTTTTCCAGCTAGTTTCTCATGAAATACCAGAAACTTTTCCAACATTTCAGAGCACTCTGCTGTCCGCTTCCACTGCGGACGGGCGAATCTACTGCCGCTTTGCCGTCCCCACGAAGGTGCCCGAGAGTGTGGCCTGGAAGGTAAAGCTGGACAGCCTCAATGGCTCTCTATTCCTTCTCTACGCTCGTGGCCACAGTCCTGCCGGCGGCAGTTCTCCCTTCTCTCCTTTTTTCTCCACCTGCCAAGTATCAGCTCATCTGCAGCTCTTCAGCAGCACATGGAGAAAGGCTCCAGCTCGGCCAAGGTCAACGTGGCTACTGCCTTTCAGCCTGCCCCAGTCTCCCCTCAGTACCTCAATCCTGCGCTTATTCTGGCGCTCAAGAAGACTCACGGTGGGACCCTGTGTAGCTTCAAAGATGGGGGGTTGAAATTGAGGCGAGACTGGAATGCAGGCTCCCTGATGGTGCTGGCCTGGCTGGTGTTGTCGACGGGTGCCATTCTGACAGCCCGCTACTTCAAGACCTCCTTCTGGGGCAGTCGGGTGAAGGGCGGGAAGGCCGTCTGGTTCCTGGTGCCCTCCGCCTCTTCAAACTCCCCCCAGCCTACGCCTCTGCCTCTCTTGAGCTCCACCAGGGCCTCAACTACAGCGCCGTGGCCTGCACAGCGGTGGCCTTCGTCTGCATCTTCGTGGCGAAGGGGGAGTGGACGGGGCCGGTGGTGGGGAAGCCGGTGGACAACTACGCCCTGCACAGTCTCTTCGGTGCTGTCTGTCTCTATTCCAAGTGAAGAGGATGAGGGAGGAGGAGGATGGCAGGCTTCCTGTGCAGTGTGCTGGCCATGTCGCAGCCGTTGCTGGCAGCACTGCGCCCGGATCCAGACGGGCGCCTCCGCCCACTCTTCAACGGCTACCATAGACTGGCCGGCTGCGCTGCTTGGCTGTGCGGAGGTGAGCTGGCTTTATTTTCGTGGACTGGGCGGGTAGGCGTCAAAGGAGCGGCGAGTGGCGAATGCTCGTAAGTGAAATTGCCCCATTTTTGTCCCTTTCGCAACAGAACTGGTGTTCCAGCAAATGAACCTTGATGAGGGTTTGTCTGGAAGGTTGATAGGATGTTTTTTTCTGCATGGCGTAATGTTTAAAATTTATTGTATTATAGGCAAACTATTAAAAAGTCGTAGAAATATGTTTCTCTGGGGTTATGGACCAAATTGAATTTAACATTAATGTATAACTCGCAAGCATAGCTGGAACAAAGATTGCCTCGGACAATGGGAAACCTTGCCCTCCGTGGCATAAAACTTGAACTCAAAATTTAAAAAAAAGTAATATGTTTAGTAGTGCAGTAAAAAAGAATATCTGATAAACATGATAGGAATATTTGAGCAGCAGCGTTGTATGAAGCGCGAATTTTCCCGTACATGGCTCGAGGGGATCACACGGCACCAGTGGTCAGCTCTTCTCTCTGATTCTTTGTGGGAGCTAAAATTAAAGCAGTTTCAGATAGTTCTGGGAGTGCTGTGGGGACTGCTGGGAGCATTGTTGGTAGTGCTGGAAGTTCACTACCTCGTCTGCGCCAGAAGAGTCACATTAAGGGACAAATACGAGGAATCTATTGAGTTAGACTGGCATAGCGAAATTTCGCAAAGTAGCTTATGTTTTATGCATGAGCTCTCAGCATGCCATGTATGTTTATCTATTTGTTCACATTTGTTTGGGGCTCAGATGGTAGCATGTCTTTGGGGCTTTACTGGGCGCAGGACGGTTTTGGGGAGGGCTTGGGCCTTGGTCTCCAGAGGCACGTACGTATATCTGTCATAAATATAAGACCAATAAGAAGGCTAATATCTGCAATATAATAGGTAAATAATTTAGATATTCTCATTTAACCAACAAACGGCCACATATGAAGAAAAAATACTTAAAATAATGTGGAAATATAGTATTTTTGCCAGAAAATGTTAGCTGGTGGTCGCTTTGTGAAACAAAAACTGAAAATGCAAATGCCTTTTTTAATTGCTTAGTCATTTTTAGCTTTTTAGGAAGATTAAAAAAAATTTTGTTTTCGTAAAATTTTACTCGTTTTTTGGTGAAATTCGGTTACCATTATCCATAATATTAATTTAAATTACTTTGCGTCACCTGTAAGGCTGTCTCTGCGAAATTTCGGCAAAAGCAATCCAGCAGTGGATTCCTCGTCTTAGCCCATCACAAGTCAAGACCATCTTAGCCGAGGCTTGGCTAACCCTTCAGTTCCGGTTTGATTTCGCTCGGGCATTTTATAGAAAATGATGAAATATTGGTAAATCTCGCACCTCGTTTCAGCTGGACAAGGGCAGAAGCCTGGCTGCCCTGCTCTACCTCTGCTGCGCCCTGGTGGCTGCTGTCGTTTTTGTTTCACTTATTGCCAGTCACCCGGCCTAGATCCATCCCGCTGGTCGGAGACAGTTTGAAAATGCATTTGCTTTTATCTCTTACGCTGCAACAAGATTCTTTCTACCCGCTCAGAGCAGACTAACAGCATTAAGAATAGGAGGCAGGAATAGGAATAGAATAGGAATAGGAGAATATTAGATTAAGAATAGAATAGGAGAATAGGAGCAGATAGCAACAATTATAACTAAAAGCAATAAGCTGAAAAGGTATCAATAATCATTCCATTTACTAACTCAGCGGAATCAGCTGATTATGGGTCTTCTGTTTTTCTTCCGTAGACAAGGGGAACAACAGAGCAGCAACTAAGGTACTCTGAAAAGGAAGGAGGAGGAGGTGGGTTATAGCTTAGGCAATCGATCACACATCATCGGC
Source organism: Ptycholaimellus sp. GST1_10 (assembly GCA_030248095.1). Classification (NCBI taxonomy): domain Eukaryota; kingdom Metazoa; phylum Nematoda; class Chromadorea; order Chromadorida; family Chromadoridae; genus Ptycholaimellus; species Ptycholaimellus sp. GST1_10. Next base: position 18,020 of record JASANA010006460.1, read on the forward strand.
ATCTAATCGGGCTCATCCTCCATGGGCTCATCCTCCACTCCCTCAATGCCTGCCCTTCTGGCACTACTGCTGCTGCACATCGCCTTCGCAGCCTTTTTGTCCGCCAGGCCCGCAATGTCCTTGGGGACTTCTCCAGTGAACCTGCGGCTGTGCTTGCAAGGGCAGAACTTCCCAGCTTTGACCTCTCCTTCTTCAGGGCATCAGTGCGCTTTGTCCATCCAGTCCTGCCTGTTTGAAGGGAGAGCTTTTGGGAATTGGCTTCAGCTGGCCCCTACCCCCACTAAGCAGCTTCCCAGAAGGCTACAGAGCTCACAGAGGGAAGATGGGCTTGGGAGTAGTGCAGGCTTCCTAAGGCTCAGGGAAGTGGGGGCAACCAGAGAGCACCTTCATCGCCTCCAGTGCTGCAGACTCAGAAGGTTGTGGAACAGCCTACCATGGGAGCGATCTGGCTGCGACCCCCACAAGGCCACTTCCTCCAAAACCAGCCTCAATGTTGAAATCCAAAATTTATTCACATCACTTCCTTCAACTATCTCCTCTCCTCTAGACTTGTAGCAAATAACCACACCACTCCCTCTCCCCTTGCCTTTGTCCCTTTTTCTCATGTGTCTGTGCATTGACGATGCACAGACCAGTACTGGTTGAGTGCTAAGAGAATGAACAAAACAGCCGATAATACCTTGTTCACTTATGCAGCTGCATATCAAACTGTTATTGATAGGTTTTGGTGCTTCTTCCTGCTCTCCCTCAGAAGGTTGGTGGTGCCAACTCTTTAAAAACTTACATGCTGCATGTTTGGTGAAGCTGGACTCAAAGCTCTTTTTATCGCAACTGCAGAAGAAGTGGCTCAAAGGCCCACGGCAAGGATAAACAATGCAAAACCATGAGAAATCAAGACGAAGCACAAGTTTAAATGTGGCGTTCACACACATCCTCCGCCAAGACAAGAAGGGAGCTAAGCTGCTCAAAGCATGGCACAAAGGCCTAAAAAAGGAAGCCCAATGGGCAATTGACATAGATGCCCATATAAAAACATATCTGGTACCATCGGCAAGCCGAAAGTAAAGCTCTTTTCTCCCAAAAATCGACTGCCCCGAGTATAAAGCCAAAGAAATATTCCTACTACTAATGGAATCTGCTTGTGGGGCATTTGCATTTTGTTTTCGCGCGCAGTTCCAGGTCTCTTTTCATGCGCGCTCAAACAAAATACAGATGACACAGCAGATTCCATTAGTAGTAGGAATATTTCTTTGGCTTTATACTCGGGGCAGTCGATTTTTGGGAGAAAAGAGCTTTACTTTCGGCTTGCCGATGGTACCAGATATTTCCTCAACTTTAAATACATGAAAAATTAAAATATGTTAATTTAAGTCCTTTATTTTTTGTTCTGATTCATATTTTAGGTTTTTTTAAGTGCAAAATTTTTGGCAAATTTCTTGGCTAATGAATATATTAGTGGGAAATATTATTGGCCTTACACTCGGGCAATCGATTCTTGGGAGAAAAGAGCTTTACTTCTCCTCAACTTTAAATATACAAAAATTAAAATAAATGCTTGAGAAGGATTCGAACCTGGTAGTTTTGGCTCACAGACCAATCGCTTACTCCACTACACCACTGGTGCGTATGACTCTGTGTAGTTTAACTGAAGTATTATCATCAAGTAAAGGGTTGGGGGGTCGAATGAATCGAATGAATACCTACTCTCGTTCATTAGCAGATGCGAAGCAGCAGGGAAGGGCAGGGCAGCAGCAGGAGTTCGGACGGCACTTTGTTTTGCATTTTTCTATACCAAATTGTGAACTTTTTGGCAGTTTCTTGCGAGTGTAGACTAATTCGAGGATGCTCTTTCCAATGCAAAAAGAATCAGAGCGATTGGATTCTTCTGTGAGGAGCAGGAGCCTTATCAATTTCAAGATCTAGCATTAACCCTCAAAACATACACCTGGGTCGAAAAGAGGGGCTGGGCGCTGACACTTCGCTAAAGCTCCGTTCGCGCCAGCCCAATGAGACTAGGAGTCCTTCACAAAATCACATGAAAAGCCAAAGTTTGGGGTAGGCAAGAAAGAAGCTGGAGAGGTTGCAAAGCGAGCAGGCCAAGGCAAAAGCCAAGTTTCTGGGACGCTGCTACTCGCCGAAGCTTTTGCAACTCTGGACAGCGTGCAAAGCCCAGCCCACTCCTGCTCACTCCACTGATATGAAACAGAGGCTGAGCATTGTCTAGGAATAGGTGAAGTGATAATTGGGTGACTATGATGGGTTATATGTGGATAGAAGCCAATGAGTGACAAAAAGTGACCCGTTTCTCAAATGAGTGTAAATCAAAAGCATTTTTTCCAACCCTAATAAAAAGTTGATATGAAAGCCCAAATCTGATGAAACAATAGTGCCGAATACCATGAAAACATTTTTGGACAATCCAAACACCAAAAATTTCTGGCCTGAAACTGACCTGAATTGGCCTGAATTTGGCCTGAGTACAAAGAATTTGTGACCAATACAAAGAAAAAGGCATTGGGGCGAGTCCTAAGAGGGAGTAGGAGTTGGGAAAGGAAGTGAAGGTGAAGCGAAGGCCAATGAAGACGCTGCAGATGCAGAACTTGCCCGACTCATCCCCCACCCGCTTGAGGCTCCCTACCTCAGAATTCTCCAAGGCCAGCAAATGAAGAGCAGGTGAGAGTTTCTGGGAGAACCACAAATTTTGGGTCTTATCTGCATGAGCAGCGCTCAATTGGACAGGGACCCGGAAGCGCTTGAGGTGAGAGGCGGGAGGTTGGAGGCAGAGTCAGGCTCGGCCGGCTGCTCCTCGCTGCTCCTCAGCTCTGTGGCCACCAGCTTACTTGTTGGGTACTTGCCCTCCACCCCGTTACAGCCTTTGGCATAGACATAGCGCTGGCAGTTGTTGGAGGACTTGGCAAGGTGGGTGACGTGGAGTACTTCCCAGTCCTTGTGCTTGGTCCCGTTGTCATAGATGACATGCTTGCCCTTGTGGAAGACAGGCTTGGTGGTGTGGTTCTTGTGGCTGGCATCAGTCTCATGCAGGTACTTCAGGTACTCCTGCTTGAAGCGCTGGCGTCCCTGCTCCAGGGCTAGGAATTGCTGGTGAAGATGGTGTCAGAGTGCTGTAGTGGCCTTTGGAGGCATGAAGGTGGGTGCTGGTGCATAGGGGTGTTGGCCAGGGTGTAGGAAGTCGTTTGGAGTGAGGGCCTTGAATGAGTGAATGTGGTCACTGGCAGGGGTGAGAGGGCAATTGTTGCAGGCAGTGGTGAGCTGTGCAATGGTGGTGCACATGTTGTCCTCGGTGGTGATGCGGTTCCAGAGCAGCACTCAGAGCCCTTCCTTGAGAACCCGTACAAATTGCTCCGCTCCTCCTTGAATCCATGGAGCCTTGATAGGGCCAAAGGTGAACTTGAGCTGAGGCTTTGAGGCAAGGCTTTTGAGGACAGCACTGGTGATGAGGCGGGTGGTGCCCATGAAGGTGGTGCTGTTGTCGCAGCAGATCTCCCCATCCCCAAACCCCCTGGCCACCCACAGATGCTGCAGAGCATTGACGATGGACTTGGTTGAGTAGTCCTTGAGGATGTCAAAGTAGCAGGCATGGGTGGCCAAGCAGATGACAACTAGGGCCCACCTTTTCCCCTTCACTCCTCCTCACTCACACACCACAAAGGGTCCTGCCTGATCCATTGTAATGAAGGAGAAGGGAGGGCTTGTGCAACTGAAGCGGTGTTGGGCATAGGGGTTAAGTGTGAGGGTGCACTGAGGGCTGGCCTTGAAAAAGCGGCAGGTGACGCAGTGGTTGGAGATGGACTTGGCTGTCCTCTTGGCACCAATGATACAGAAGCGAAGCTGAGAGGCTTGAAGGGTGGCTGAGGCACTGACATGGCAGGCTTGCTGATGGAAGTGATCAAGTAGGAGGTGAGCAATGGGTCCGTCAGGGACAACGATGGGGTCCAGCTTGTTGCAGTACTTGAACCATCCTCCGGTGCACTGCAGTCCATCTCTGTCCTTGTAGGTGTTCAGGCTGGTGCACTGTTGGGTGGTGAGGCTGGCCTGGGTGGCGCAGAGGAGCGTGAGATCCACCTCCTCCAGCTCCTGGCCAGTCGGATTTTTTTTTGAGCCATTTTTAGTACATTTCTTGGACTTGGATGGTGTTTTCAGAGGCAATTCTGGAGCACTTGAAGGGTTCGAGAGGTGAGTGGAGTGTGAGCGCTGGGTCGGCCAGGTCCCGTAGGCTCCTCTTGTGCTCTTGACAGGATTGTCTGGCCTCTCCTTGCTTGGCTGGTCTTCTGCACTCACTTCAAAGATTTTGTCCATGTAGGCCATGGCCAACACCACTGAGAAGCTCTTCTCCATCTCCTCTGTCCTCATCTTCTTCAACTTCTTCTTGGTGGGTGGCATACCCGCCTCAAGCTCCTCCTCTTTCTTGCCCCAGGCGGCGGCCTCGTTGGGCCAGTCGATGATCTCCTCCTTGAACCAGGCTGGGCTGGAGTATTAGAGGTGATTGAGAGTGCTGAGATTGAGGTTGGAGGCTGGTGTAGGATGAGTGAAAAAGTTGGCGGGGTTGTCGGTGGTGCAGATGTAGCAGATGTGGTCAGTGGGTATGAAGGCAAGGATCTCATCCACGTGCTTCTGCTTGTATGGCCTGCTCAGCTTCTCCGCCCTCTTGAGCCACCAGTAGACAACCTGGGAGTCCATGTTCAGGAACACTTGCTGCAGGTTCAGCGTCCTGCTCAGCAGGCTCCAAACTTGCACTGCTGCTCACTTTCCTGCCAATGCTCCCCACAGCTCTGCTCTGGGCACGGTGACCTTGGTGGCGCCATTCTGGGTGATGAGGTGGTTCTTGCCAATGAGGAACTGGACTGAGTTGGCCTGTTTGAGATGAAGGGTGTAGCCATAGGCTTCATCTGAGGCATCAGTGGAGAGGATGAGGTGGACGGGCTTCTGGCACTTGATGGCAAGCTTGCAGGGGTAGACGATGGCGCCGATCTGCTCCAGGTCCCCAACAGCTTCTTGAACTCCTTGGCCTGGTTGGTGTTGATCTTGTTGCTCCACTTGAGCAGAGACAATGCATGTTGGTGGAAAAAGAGTTTGAACTGCAGGAGAACTGGGGTAAAGAGGCCTTAGACATTGTAGGCCCTGGCAACAGCACTGAGAATGTCCCACTTGGTGAGCTCCAGCCTGTCCTTCAGGTCCTGGATCTTCATCCCACCCAGACTGAGCGAGTCCTTGCAGGTGTCCCATTTGAGGTTGAGAGCCTTGATGACGATGTTGCTGTGCTTGTGCAGGGAGGTCGGAGAGGATTTAGCAGTTGGTAGCATACTCCCGTAGCTCCATTGCAGCTGCCTGGAAGATGCTTTGGTACCCGTTGGCAAGCTTCCTGCCCTCCTCCTCCTTATCGAAGAGGCAGACAACGTTGTCCATGTAGGTCTGGCCGGAGATGGTGAGGATCTTGGGGCCGGTGATGATGTGCTTGTTGCTCTTGGACTCCTCCTCACACAGCTTTGCAATCACCACCAGCAGCACCCAGGGACTGGATGTGGAGCCCATGATGAGAGAGGTGAACTGGAAGACCTGGAAGTTGTCCCAGGTGAGGGGCTTGGAGATGTCCTTGGGAAGATGACACGGCAGGCCTCCCGGTCCTCCTTGGCAATGTGCACTTGATAGAAGGCTTTCTTGACATCAACAAAGAAGAGGCCAGAGTAGCAGCGCAGGTGCAGCTGTAGCTCAAGCAGGTCGGTGAGCAGGTTGGGGCCCATCTCCAGCAGGTTGTTAAGCGAGAGGCCAGTGTCCTTGCTCTTGGCACTTGCATTGATGATGGGGCAGAGCTTGGTGGTGGCAGAGTCTTCCTTGGGCATGCCAAAGTGGGAGAGGTGGTGGATGAGGTGGCCAGTGGGTGGGGTGGTGGCAACCTCCTCCAGGTAGCAGTTGGCCTTGTGCCCATCAAACATCTGGTAATACTCTTGTCACTTGCCTATGGACATCTTGTTGTGGACCCCTTTGGTGCAGGCAAAGGCCATGCGGAAGTTGCTGGACAGTGCCTCTGCTCCCTCCTTGAAGGGCAGGTGCATGGTGAATCATCCTTGTTCATCCCTGACAGCGGTGCTCAGCAGCTTCTTTGTCCTCTCCTCCTTGGTGGCCAGCAGCTTCTTGTATGCTGCAGCCTTGGTGCCCATCAGCTTGTCCACCGCCTCCTTCAGGTTCTTGTTCTCCACCAGCATGCAGGCACACACATAGCTGTTGAAAGAGTAGTCGGAGCTGATGATGACGTCACTCTGCTTGAGCTTCCTTTTGAGGAGGTTGCTGAAGGCCGTGTTCACGCCCGTCAGGTCCTCGGTGATGGCCCAGCTCATCGCCACTCCTGGCCCCCAGACAGGCTCCAGCCAGTCATTGCTCAGCAGCAGATGCACTTCCAGTTCTTGGACTTCAGGTGTAGGTGAATTTTCATAAATGCCCTTGAGGAGACCTTTCTTGGCCTGGTAGCCACCATGGTAGAGGGTGCCGGCAATGATGGGCATGTTTAATATATAATTTATGGTTATATAGACATATAGACAAATATTTTTGCTTTGATGAAAAATAGTCGATTTCTAGTGGTCTATTTTACATATAACGTCTATTATTTATGGTTATATAGACATATAGGCGTATATTTTGTTTTTTTTTGATTACCTTATTTTTAAGCAATTTCCAGAAGGCCTTGAATAAAAAAAATGCCCATCATTGGGTGCCGGTGATGGTGTCGGTGACACAGGCAGTGATGAGGAACTGTCCATCATTCTTGCACTCCAGGCTGAGGTTGACCTCATGTGTCTCCCTCTGCTGCTCCTTCTCATTCACCGTAGAGATGAAAGTGGTGAAGCTGGGGCCCTTGGTGAGGTTGAGGATGTTGATGATGTTGGCGCAGACCCAGGAAACGTTGGAGCAGCTGTCCAGGAGCACGTTCAGCTGCTGTCCTGTACTGCCTTGTACAGGATGAAGGGCTTGAGTGGTGAAGAAGGGTAAGATGGAGACGTTGATGATGATGGCGCTGGAGACAGTGGTGGTGGCGGTGAAGTTGGGCTGATTGGACTGCTCGAAGGCGTCATTGTGGATGGTGGTGTGATGCTTCTTCTTGCAGATGCAGCAGCACTGCTTGCTTGTGCAGTCCTTGATGGCATGCTTGGAGGAGAGGCAGTTGAAACAGAGCCACTTCTCCTTCACCTTCTCCTGGCAATCCTTCATCTCCTTGAAGGCCTTGCATTTGACTGCCCAGTGCCACTCCTCACAGAACATGCATGGGGGGGGGCGGCCTCTCTTTGCCCCTGCCCTCCTTCTCCTCCTTCCTCTGCCCTTTCTGCCTGCCTTCAGACTGGCCATTTGGGCTCTTTTGCTCTCCCCCTTGGCCCTTTTGGCTCTTTTGCTCTCCTTCCTGGCCTTGGTGGCTCTTTTGCCCTTCAGGCTGGGAGTTGGAGGCTAGGGTGCTGGAGCCGGTCTGGGCAGGTGGGGCCTTGGAGATGCCACTGTAGCTGGCCTTGATCTTGATCTCAGCTTGCAGCCACTTGAGCAGCTCTTCCATGCTAGGTGTAGGTGGTTGGTTCTGAGTGTGGCGATGACAGTGAAGGCATTCTTGTGCTATGAGTGGGAGGTGAGGAAGGATTTGGTAGACCAGGTTATTGGTGTCCTCAATGCCAAGCTGTTCCAGCTCGTAGACGATGCCAGAGACCTCATCGTAGAATCTTACAGGCTGTCCTCCTTCACGTTGCCCACCTTGGCCAGCTTGGTGAAGAGTGCGGCCTTGGAGAGGTTGGTGTTGCCATAGGTTTTGTCCGAGAGCTTGCAGGCGGCAGCCCAGGAGGCAGCATTGGAGGTGCTGAGATGCTGAATCTTGGCCTTTGTGGCTCCTTGGAGGGCCTGGCTCAAGTAGGTGAATTTCGCATTTGACGAGAGGCTGGGCTGGGTGCCCACCAGGTACCCAAAGTCCTCTTTCCATTGCCAGTAGGCTGAGAGATCTTTGCCATGGAATGTGGAGAACTTAGGCTCAATCTTGGCCAGCTTTGGATAGGCAGATTAGGACTTGTCGTGGTGGGAGAGGTCTTGCAAGGTGTTGGAGATGACGTGAAGGGGGCGGGTCTGCTCCTCCAAGAAGTGTAGGAGGGATGGATCTTGTGGTGGATGAGGTGGTTGTGGAGGCGCAGGTGGTGAGCGTGGTGGAGGCCAGGCCCTGTGAGGCAGCAGCGGAGGCAGAGGTGGAGCCACTCCCCATGCCCCGGGTGGTGGTGGAGGGGGAGGTGGCTGATAGTGAGGTGTGTGGTAGGAGACGTTGGAGGTGTGGACGGAGCTGTGCGCAATGCTGGGTGGGTTGGGAAGTTGTTGGAGCTGAAGCTGAAGTTGTCAAAGCTGAAGTTGCAGATGCCGATTCTCTTCTCAAAGGTGAATGATTGAAGACCCATTCTCAGGCCAGTCCTGTGGGTTGAGGAGGCTGGGGTAGGAGGTGTGTGAGGGGGTGGCGTTGGAGTGACGGGAGCTGGCAGAGCCAAACTCGCTGACGTCCTCCACATACTCATCCCCGTCCTCTGGGTCCTCCAGGCCCGCATGGTGCAGCTCCAGCACTGGATGGTAGTCCACTGGCCTGCCATCCCCTTTGTCCCAGACCCCCTGCCAGACCAACTGGCATATAAGAGGTGAGGTGAAAGGCTGGCTTTCTGGAGGGGTGCAGGTGATGCAGTGGATGCAGGGCATGGCAATGTGGCGGCAGTGGGCCTCCTCAACGGCAGCTTGGAGGGCATCCCACATGGCCACGGTGGTGCTCCCCAGGGGCTGGAAGGTGTTGTCAAAGCTGATGCGGCAGACGGTGGCCTGGCAGTTGTCGCAGAGGAGCTTGCAGGTGGAGTGGCAGGTGCGGAGGTGGGGTCGGAGGCGGCAGACTTGGTCGCAGTTGTTGTGCCAGAAGTAGGCCGGGCATGGCTGGATGGGGTCCTCCTCCATGTTGATGATGATGATGATGGCGATGAACTAGTTCTGATTGTACCTGGCCCTGAAGAGGGCCTTTGGGGGTTTAGTGAATGGGTGTTGGTTGAGAAAAGTGTGCGCGGTCAAGCCGGCATTGGAGAAGGTAGGTATTTGGTGAGTGGAATGGGTGTGGGGTATGGTAGGTGCTGACATCACTCAAGCGCAAGCACAAGAGTTATGAAATCAGGTGGAAGTTTCTAGAAGGATTGGAAATTGGGTGCAAAGCACCAATAAAATGGCATCAATGCGAGGGCTTGGTGAGAGGTAGGTGAATGGGAGATGAGTGGGAGGTGAGTGGGAGATGAGAGAGGCTGGAGAGGACGTTGGCAATGACAAGGGACTTCAACTAGGCATTCTGAACAAAGTTGCCATAGTCAAAGTTGTTGCCAAAGTTGCCCATGAAGTTGGACATCTCGCCCAACTTCAACCCACACACCAAAAGATCCATTCGAAAAATAAAAGAAGCACCCAAGAGAAGTGGTGGATGGAAAGTTCCAGAGCCACCAATGTTGCTTCTGAAGGCCTCGGACTTGAAGATGGTGGTGATGCAGGAGATGTAGTCAGTGCCATTCCTGCACTCCTCCTCCTTGCTGGCGCAAAGGGGGAAGCTGGTGATGAGCGGGAAGGACTTGTATGCCTGGCTCCAGCTGTTTGGTGAAGCTGGACTCGAAGCTCTTTTTATTGCAACTGCAGAAGAAGTGGCTCGAAGGCCCACTGCAAGGAAAATTTGCGCCCAATTGCAAACAATGCAAAACCATGAGAAATCAAGACAAAGCGCAAGTTTAAATGTGGCGTTCACACACACTGCAAATGCAAGCATTCCATATTCATCCGCGACCCGTTTTTTTGAGATTGTGCGCTATTCTGACAAGTAGGTTTGAATTTTCCTGCATACGCAACTGCATTAAATAAATATAGTATAATTAATCGTATAAACAGCACAAAGCTAAATATTTTGTCCCCAAGTGGGCCTGCTACAGGTTCCATAGAACGCTGAAATAGAGTTTCGCCAGTGGGCTTTTTAAAGACCATAATATGACCTCAAGTGTTACAAATAAAATTTCAAAACTTTTTTGAAACTGGGGTTTTCCGTACGATTACCAACTGAATAATGCAATTGGACAGTCATAGCCCCATTTTTGGTTAGCTCGCCACTGTTTTATGGCAGTTTTTCAAACTTGTACTATGATCTGAATAAATTTGTGGCCAGAAATCAATTTTTGCCAAAGGAAAGCGACATATCGATCACAAAGGATATACGACTGTGGAATTTTCCCCGTCCCCCTGATGTGGCACTCGCTTTAATTTGGGTAGCTGCAAATATCAGCTATGCTGTGAGTAGCAAACCCAATACGATATTGAAAACTTTGAAAGCTGATAAATTGGGCTCGCGGTTCACGCTTTGATCACGCTCTTGGTTCATGCCTCTCCCCAAACCCTGATCATTCACTTAAGATATCAAGCAGGAACAGAGTTCATGAACTAAACTTCGAATGGCAGAAAAACCATTCAACTGGTTTGCATAGAGCGAATATTGCACAATGGCAAATTAAAAAAATGGTACCATCGCCAAACGGAATTGAAGCTCTTTTCTTCGTTTAAAATCAATGATTCTGAATAAAAAGACAAAAATACATAAACTCCTATTAAAGGCACAGTGTACGAAAACGCAGTGTCTTGAAATTCTAATTTCTAGTGCTGCTTTGAAAGAGGGTTGCTTAACTAAGGGGCAGGGATAATTGGTTTGCCTCAATGTTGCCCTGAGACTTAGCTGCACCCCTTCGAATTTGCTATTTTTAACAGTCAGAAATAAACGTTAAATCAATCAAAACATACCGTCATGGATTGTTTTAAAGAATATTGAGTGAAAGATCAGATGAGTGGGTAAGAATGGGTCAGGTGTTAGAAGTGGTTGGGCTCTTTATCCAGCTGGAGAGCTAGCTGAAATCCGGAGTATAGGCCAGCAGCGAGCTATTGGCCTGGCGCGAGGGAGCGCAGCGACCGTCAGCGCCCAGGCCCTCTTTTCGACCCAAATGTATGTTTAAGAGGGCAATGCTAGATCTCAAAATTGATAAGCATTTTTCTAATCCCAGATAGCTCCGATTGCCCTGATTTTTGCTGCAACGGAAAGGGCAACATCGAATTATGGGGGGTACTCGCGAAAAGCTGCATAAAAGTTTGGATTTGATGGAGAAAATTGAAAATAAGTTGCCGTCCGAACTCCTGCTGCCCTGCTCTTCCCTGCCCTGCTGCTTCGCATCTGCTAATGAACGAGAGTAGGTATTCATTTCTTCCCCCACCCCCTCCCCCCGGGTCCTTGGGCTTCAGGTATTTGTTTATTCATAACTCTTCATTTCAAGTAATAAGCCATATGCCTCAGTAGTGTAGTGGTGTAAGCGATTGGACTGTTGGATGAAACTGGCAGGTTCGAATCCTTCTCAAGGAATGATTTTAATTTTTGCATATTTAAAGTTGAGTAGAAGTAAAGCTACCAACAATCAATTGCACCGAGTGTAAAGCCAATAATATTTCCCAATAATTAATTAGTTTGCCAATAAAGTTGCATTGTATTTTTCATTTTTGATTTTTTTGGTTTTTGTTTTTGTTATATTTTTTAAATAAAAAATTAGTTGTTTAATATTTATTCATTTATCTAATATAATTCGAACTAAATATATAACCAAAAATATAAAAAATAAAAATAAAGAACATGAACTGAGACAATTTTATTTTTGCATGTTTAAAGTTGAGGAAATAAATAGTACCATCGGCAAGCCGAAAGTAAGCTCTTTTCTCCCACAATATCAGTTGACCCGAGTGTAAAGCCAAGGAAATTTCCCTACTACTAGTGGAATCTGCTGTGTCACTTGTATTTTGTTTGAGCGCGCATGAAAAGAGCTATTGAACTGCGCGCGAAAACAAAATGCAAATGCCCCACAAGCAGATTCCACTAGTAGTAGGGAAATTTCCTTGGCTTTACACTCGGGTCAACTGATATTGTGGGAGAAAAGAGCTTACTTTCGGCTTGCCGATGGTACTATTTTATATATTGAGCAATCACTTTATATACCTGTACAATATAAAGCAAGTTGCAAAACTATACTGCTGAAAATAGTCAAATATTTAAATGTTATATATTACTGTAACATCAATTCATTGGGTAACTTGGGCAATTGACTATTACGACCAATTATAATGAATTGTTGTTGTATTTATTTGCTTTCTGACCCTTGTGTACCAATTAAACCATGAAACATTAGCAGCATGGGCAGCCGACGGTCAAGAGCTGACCATTAGAGAAAGTGCCACCCCCGTTTTTTGGGAATTGGCCTGGCGCGAGGGAGCAAAGCGACCGTCAGCGCCCAGGCCCTCTTTTCGACCCAGGTGTATGTTTTGAGGGTTAATGCTAGATCTTGAAATTGATAAGGGTTTTTCTCATGACATACGAATTCAATCGCTCTGATTCTTTTTTCATTGGAAAGAGCATCCTCGAATTAGTCTGTACTCGTGAGAAACTGCCATAAAGTTTACAATTTGGTGTAGAAAAATGCAAAACAAAGTGCCGTCCGAACTCCTTCCCTGCTGCTGCCCTGCTGCTGCCCTGCTGCCCTGCTGCTGCTTCGCATCTGCTAATGAACGAGAGTAGGTATTCAATTTATCCCCCCACCCCCTATCCGGTCCTTGGGCTTCAGGTATTCGTTTAAAACTCATAGCCCTTCAATTGACCAGTTTAGCATAGGCACCAGTGGTGTAGTGGTGTAAGCGGACCGGTGGCTGGTTGAAACTGGCAGGTTCAAATCCTTCTCGTGAATAAAGTTTATTTTTTGTATATTTGAAGTTGAGGAAAATAACTGGTACCATCGGCAAGCCAAAAGTAAAGATATTTTCTCCTGAAAACCGATTCCCTCGAGTTAATTTTTTTTTGCATGATTATTCACTTTCCAAACTTTCGTTTTTTTAGCTAAATGGTGTCTTATTCGTTTATGCAAAAAAAAACAACAATTAGAAGAAAAAAATTGAAACAAGTCTTTTGTATGTTTAAAGTTGAGGAAATAAATGGTACCATCGGCAAGCCGAAAGTAAGCTCTTTTCTCCCAAAAAAAAAACAAATGCCCCGAGTGTAAAGTCAAGGAAATTTCCCTACTACGAGTGGAATCTGCTGTGTCACCTGTATTTTGTTTGAGCGCGCATGAAAAGAGCTCTTGAACTGCGCGCGAAAACAAAATGCAGATGCCCCACAAGCAGATTCCACTCGTAGTAGGGAAATTTCCTTGACTTTACACTCGGGGCATTTGTTTTTTTTTGGGAGAAAAGAGCTTACTTTCGGCTTGCCGATGGTACCATTTATATTTCTTTAGCAAATCAATTTGAGCGTAAACTGTTTGGAAATTCGGAAAATAGAATTGAGGGGTCTTTTTTTGAGCCCAAGAACACTTCTGTAGGTGCTTTCTACGACCCACAGCAGCCATCAACAAAAGATCATTCAGAGCCCCCTGTGTTATAACTTTTGGAGTTTTGCAATCAGCAGACAATTCTTTTGACTAAATTCAGGCTCTTAAACTGATCAAACCTAATGTTTCGATTGGGCTTTATACATCATTGCATTGAAACATCGACCTTCTGAGTAGGTCATAATGTAGGGAGCAGTCACATTTTGGGCTGCGCGCAACTACACGCAGTAATTTTGCTTAGTTTTTTTGGCTAAATATACGTATTTTAGCCATATGCAGCCAATGTTGAGCGGAGAAAAGTGGAGAAGGCCCCCTGGTTTTTTAATGAATGTTTTCACACTTTCCCTATGCTACAACATAGAAAGTTTTAGAATTTTTTTCTCAAAAATTTTGGTCAAAAGTGAAAAAACTGAATATGCTTGCCCTCCTAACTTGGTGTCCTGTAACTCGGAAAAAAATATTAGCTTGATTGGACGAGGTGCATTTTCGGGTATTGTGCCTTTAAAATCTGCGTCTTTGACAGTTGCTATTTGTTTTGGCACGCAGTTCCAAGTTTTTTTCAGATCGCGCCAAAACAAAATGCAAGTGCTGAAGCATATTTCATTAATATTTGAGTTTGAAGTATTTCTTTGTTTTTTTAATCAGAATGATTGATTTTAAAAGGCGAAAATAGCTTCAATTTTGCTTGGATTGGAAGTGATAGAAGCCTAGGCAAGGTCACACCTGGAGTGGCAGGGAGTTGTTGTGCTGTGGATAGTCGGGCGTTTGGGCAATGGAGAGTGCAGTGAGAATGTTGGCAAAGACACTGGCCTTGCCCTGGCCCAGTGCCTTGCCTGTGCTCGTCCACAAGATCGCCACCCAGCACAGCCCCGCGTGGAAGTGAAAGAAGCCTAGGCAAGGCCACACCTGGAGTGGCAGGGAGTTGTTGTGCTGTGGATAGTCGGGCGTTTGGGCAATGGAGAGTGCAGTGAGAATGTTGGCAAAGACACTGGCCTTGCCCTGGCCCAGTGCCTTGCCTGTGCTCGTCCACAAGATCGCCACCCAGCACAGCCCCGCGTGGAAGTGAAAGAAGCCTAGGCAAGGCCACACCTGGAGTGGCAGGGAGTTGTTGTGCTGTGGATAGTCGGGCGTTTGGGCAATGGAGAGTGCAGTGAGAATGTTGGCAAAGACACTGGCCTTGCCCTGGCCCAGTGCCTTGCCTGTGCTCGTCCACAAGATCGCCACCCAGCACAGCCCCGCGTGGAAGTGAAAGAAGCCTAGGCAAGGCCACACCTGGAGTGGCAGGGAGTTGTTGTGCTGTGGATAGTCGGGCGTTTGGGCAATGGAGAGTGCAGTGAGAATGTTGGCAAAGACACTGGCCTTGCCCTGGCCCAGTGCCTTGCCTGTGCTCGTCCACAAGATCGCCACCCAGCACAGCCCCGCGTGGAAGTGAAAGAAGCCTAGGCAAGGCCACACCTGGAGTGGCAGGGAGTTGTTGTGCTGTGGATAGTCGGGCGTTTGGGCAATGGAGAGTGCAGTGAGAATGTTGGCAAAGACACTGGCCTTGCCCTGGCCCAGTGCCTTGCCTGTGCTCGTCCACAAGATCGCCACCCAGCACAGCCCCGCGTGGAAGTGAAAGAAGCCTAGGCAAGGCCACACCTGGAGTGGCAGGGAGTTGTTGTGCTGTGGATAGTCGGGCGTTTGGGCAATGGAGAGTGCAGTGAGAATGTTGGCAAAGACACTGGCCTTGCCCTGGCCCAGTGCCTTGCCTGTGCTCGTCCACAAGATCGCCACCCAGCACAGCCCCGCGTGGAAGTGAAAGAAGCCTAGGCAAGGCCACACCTGGAGTGGCAGGGAGTTGTTGTGCTGTGGATAGTCGGGCGTTTGGGCAATGGAGAGTGCAGTGAGAATGTTGGCAAAGACACTGGCCTTGCCCTGGCCCAGTGCCTTGCCTGTGCTCGTCCACAAGATCGCCACCCAGCACAGCCCCGCGTGGAAGTGAAAGAAGCCTAGGCAAGGCCACACCTGGAGTGGCAGGGAGTTGTTGTGCTGTGGATAGTCGGGCGTTTGGGCAATGGAGAGTGCAGTGAGAATGTTGGCAAAGACACTGGCCTTGCCCTGGCCCAGTGCCTTGCCTGTGCTCGTCCACAAGATCGCCACCCAGCACAGCCCCGCGTGGAAGTGAAAGAAGCCTAGGCAAGGCCACACCTGGAGTGGCAGGGAGTTGTTGTGCTGTGGATAGTCGGGCGTTTGGGCAATGGAGAGTGCAGTGAGAATGTTGGCAAAGACACTGGCCTTGCCCTGGCCCAGTGCCTTGCCTGTGCTCGTCCACAAGATCGCCACCCAGCACAGCCCCGCGTGGAAGTGAAAGAAGCCTAGGCAAGGCCACACCTGGAGTGGCAGGGAGTTGTTGTGCTGTGGATAGTCGGGCGTTTGGGCAATGGAGAGTGCAGTGAGAATGTTGGCAAAGACACTGGCCTTGCCCTGGCCCAGTGCCTTGCCTGTGCTCGTCCACAAGATCGCCACCCAGCACAGCCCCGCGTGGAAGTGAAAGAAGCCTAGGCAAGGCCACACCTGGAGTGGCAGGGAGTTGTTGTGCTGTGGATAGTCGGGCGTTTGGGCAATGGAGAGTGCAGTGAGAATGTTGGCAAAGACACTGGCCTTGCCCTGGCCCAGTGCCTTGCCTGTGCTCGTCCACAAGATCGCCACCCAGCACAGCCCCGCGTGGAAGTGAAAGAAGCCTAGGCAAGGCCACACCTGGAGTGGCAGGGAGTTGTTGTGCTGTGGATAGTCGGGCGTTTGGGCAATGGAGAGTGCAGTGAGAATGTTGGCAAAGACACTGGCCTTGCCCTGGCCCAGTGCCTTGCCTGTGCTCGTCCACAAGATCGCCACCCAGCACAGCCCCGCGTGGAAGTGAAAGAAGCCTAGGCAAGGCCACACCTGGAGTGGCAGGGAGTTGTTGTGCTGTGGATAGTCGGGCGTTTGGGCAATGGAGAGTGCAGTGAGAATGTTGGCAAAGACACTGGCCTTGCCCTGGCCCAGTGCCTTGCCTGTGCTCGTCCACAAGATCGCCACCCAGCACAGCCCCGCGTGGAAGTGAAAGAAGCCTAGGCAAGGCCACACCTGGAGTGGCAGGGAGTTGTTGTGCTGTGGATAGTCGGGCGTTTGGGCAATGGAGAGTGCAGTGAGAATGTTGGCAAAGACACTGGCCTTGCCCTGGCCCAGTGCCTTGCCTGTGCTCGTCCACAAGATCGCCACCCAGCACAGCCCCGCGTGGAAGTGATAGAAGCCTAGGCACGGCCAAAATCTAGCGAATCAGAAAAGCAGGCAAGGCAGCGACTAAGCGGAGGGGCCAGCAGCTCGGACAGGAGCACAAAAATGTAGACCCAGGTCTCCTGCTCCGCTCCATGCGTCAGCATGAAAGCAGCAAAGCGGCGGGACACGAACTGACCAATCTGCTCCCAACAAAGCTCCTCTGTCGGGCTCTCCCAGCTTCCCAGAGAAGCTGAACCCAGTCGATGAAGTTGAGGAAGACAAAGGCGGCGCAGAAGAGGAGCGGCGTTCGGCGCTGAAAGCCTTGCCAGTGACCCGCTTCCAGTTTCAGCGTCCGCCCCACAACCGCGTACCTCAACAGCATTGCCTCCCCCCCTGGAGGGACGCAGAGGTTCTGGTGTAACTGGAGCCAGACGTTGAGAAGGCTGAGCAGTTTTCCGACGATGAGGAGGGGTCCAGAGAAGTGGTGGAAGTTCACCTCCGCCACCCCGCTCACCAACAGGTGCAGCCTATGGACACTATCCTTCCTTCTCGGCAGGGGAAAGAAGGGAAAGGGCACGTGACTAGGGCAGCGGCTATGCGCAGCAGGAAGGTGTCGAAATGCGCGTGTGCATGGTGCTGCAGGTTTTGGCTGCTCGTTTTCACCTACAGGCATGAGAGGTAGTGCTTGTTACAGCTAAGGAAGCCCTCCAGAACACTCCCGGACTTTTTTGAAAAAGTCCGGGAGTGCTCTCACTTTCACTTCCCTTTTTCTCCTCACTAAGCCTAAGCCTAAGCCTAAGCCTAAGCCTAAGCCTAAGCCTAAGCCTAAGCCTAAGCCTAAGCCTAAGCCTAAGCCTAAGCCTAAAACTAAAACTAAGCGCAAGCCTTAGTTAAGAGGAAATAAAAAGTGAGAGCACTCCCGGACTTCTCAAAAAAGTCCGGGAGTGTTCTGACCCCTAAGGAAGGGCTGAAAATAAAAAAAACACCGTGATTTGACTTAAAAAGCTGGTATGGAAGAGAGCGAGGAGGAGAATGCTGCAGAGGCACATGAGCATGCGCCCGCCACTTGCCAGTCCTATCTCCATCTCCAAGCGCCGACTCTTATGCAAAAGCTCCATCCGCCACTCAGCTTAGCAACCTGGACATGGCGTCCCAGATGGTTGAGCTGAAGACCGAAGGCGAGGAGGACGCTAGGCAGGAGCAGAAGTGACAAGGCAACCAGCCACTGTTCACGCCGCCGATGCACCTTCTTTGCCTGCTAAATTGAGGAAGTCAAGATGCCAACAAATCGATGTTTGGCTGGTAAACCCGGCATTGACCGCTGGGCTGAGCGTGAGAGAGAGCAAGATGGAGGTTGGTGTCCGCGATGGCGCGGTGAAGGGCGCCCCAGAGGCTCAGGTGGGTGTTGGCGCGTTGCTGGAGGCCGGAGAAGGAGGTGATGGCGCTGTGCGCGGCCGCCTCCGCACTCTCACGCACTGGCACCATCCAGATCAACGCCAACAGCAGCGGCAGGTACTACAATCAATCCCCTCATCCGCTCTCACCTCCAACCTCTCAGCCCCCCCCCCCCCCCCCCCCGGCCCCCCCCACCCCGAGACCTCACAGAGGATGAACAGACTGCAGGGCTCCAGGAGGTTGGCCTGCAGCTGGAGCCAGAGGTGCTGGCGCTGGGTGGCGTTGCTGCAGTGGGCCTCGGCATGGAAGTGGGTGAACCAGGCAGCGCGGTTGCAGAGGTGGTTGTAGGAGTGGCCTCTCTATCAGCCCCTCCCCCAAAGCTTGTGGCTGAGACCTCACAGAGGATGAACAGACTGCAGGGCTCCAGGAGGTTGGCCTGCAGCTGGAGCCAGAGGTGCTGGCGCTGGGTGGCGTTGCTGCAGTGGGCCTCGGCATGGAAGTGGGTGAACCAGGCAGCGCGGTTGCAGAGGTGGTTGTAGGAGTGGCCTCTCTATCAGCCCCTCCCCCAAAGCTTGTGGCTGAGACCTCACAGATGATGAGCAGACTGCAGGGCTCCAGGAGGTTGGCCTGCAGCTGGAGCCAGAGGTGCTGGCGCTGGGTGGCGTTGCTGCAGTGGGCCTCGGCATGGAAGTGGGTGAACCAGGCAGCGCGGTTGCAGAGGTGGTTGTAGGAGTGGCCTCTCTATCAGCCCCTCCCCCAAAGCTTGTGGCTGAGACCTCACAGATGATGAGCAGACTGCAGGGCTCCAGGAGGTTGGCCTGCAGCTGGAGCCAGAGGTGCTGGCGCTGGGTGGCGTTGCTGCAGTGGGCCTCGGCATGGAAGTGGGTGAACCAGGCAGCGCGGTTGCAGAGGTGGTTGTAGGAGTGGCCTCTCTATCAGCCCCTCCCCCAAAGCTTGTGGCTGAGACCTCACAGATGATGAGCAGACTGCAGGGCTCCAGGAGGTTGGCCTGCAGCTGGAGCCAGAGGTGCTGGCGCTGGGTGGCGTTGCTGCAGTGGGCCTCGGCATGGAAGTGGGTGAACCAGGCAGCGCGGTTGCAGAGGTGGTTGTAGGAGTGGCCTCTCTATCAGCCCCTCCCCCAAAGCTTGTGGCTGAGACCTCACAGATGATGAGCAGACTGCAGGGCTCCAGGAGGTTGGCCTGCAGCTGGAGCCAGAGGTGCTGGCGCTGGGTGGCGTTGCTGCAGTGGGCCTCGGCATGGAAGTGGGTGAACCAGGCAGCGCGGTTGCAGAGGTGGTTGTAGGAGTGGCCTCTCTATCAGCCCCTCCCCCAAAGCTTGTGGCTGAGACCTCACAGATGATGAGCAGACTGCAGGGCTCCAGGAGGTTGGCCTGCAGCTGGAGCCAGAGGTGCTGGCGCTGGGTGGCGTTGCTGCAGTGGGCCTCGGCATGGAAGTGGGTGAACCAGGCAGCGCGGTTGCAGAGGTGGTTGTAGGAGTGGCCTCTCTATCAGCCCCTCCCCCAAAGCTTGTGGCTGAGACCTCACAGATGATGAGCAGACTGCAGGGCTCCAGGAGGTTGGCCTGCAGCTGGAGCCAGAGGTGCTGGCGCTGGGTGGCGTTGCTGCAGTGGGCCTCGGCATGGAAGTGGGTGAACCAGGCAGCGCGGTTGCAGAGGTGGTTGTAGGAGTGGCCTCTCTATCAGCCCCTCCCCCAAAGCTTGTGGCTGAGACCTCACAGATGATGAGCAGACTGCAGGGCTCCAGGAGGTTGGCCTGCAGCTGGAGCCAGAGGTGCTGGCGCTGGGTGGCGTTGCTGCAGTGGGCCTCGGCATGGAAGTGGGTGAACCAGGCAGCGCGGTTGCAGAGGTGGTTGTAGGAGTGGCCTCTCTATCAGCCCCTCCCCCAAAGCTTGTGGCTGAGACCTACCAGATGATGAGCAGACTGCAGGGCTCCAGGAGGTTGGCCTGCAGCTGGAGCCAGAGGTGCTGGCGCTGGGTGGCGTTGCTGCAGTGGGCCTCGGCATGGAAGTGGGTGAACCAGGCAGCGCGGTTGCAGAGGTGGTTGTAGGAGTGGCCTCCCTATCAGCCCCTCCCCCAAAGCTTGTGGCTGAGACCTCACAGATGATGAGCAGACTGCAGGGCTCCAGGAGGTTGGCCTGCAGCTGGAGCCAGAGGTGCTGGCGCTGGGTGGCGTTGCTGCAGTGGGCCTCGGCATGGAAGTGGGTGAACCAGGCAGCGCGGTTGCAGAGGTGGTTGTAGGAGTGGCCTCTCTATCAGCCCCTCCCCCAAAGCTTGTGGCTGAGACCTCACAGATGATGAGCAGACTGCAGGGCTCCAGGAGGTTGGCCTGCAGCTGGAGCCAGAGGTGCTGGCGCTGGGTGGCGTTGCTGCAGTGGGCCTCGGCATGGAAGTGGGTGAACCAGGCAGCGCGGTTGCAGAGGTGGTTGTAGGAGTGGCCTCTCTATCAGCCCCTCCCCCAAAGCTTGTGGCTGAGACCTCACAGATGATGAGCAGACTGCAGGGCTCCAGGAGGTTGGCCTGCAGCTGGAGCCAGAGGTGCTGGCGCTGGGTGGCGTTGCTGCAGTGGGCCTCGGCATGGAAGTGGGTGAACCAGGCAGCGCGGTTGCAGAGGTGGTTGTAGGAGTGGCCTCTCTATCAGCCCCTCCCCCAAAGCTTGTGGCTGAGACCTCACAGATGATGAGCAGACTGCAGGGCTCCAGGAGGTTGGCCTGCAGCTGGAGCCAGAGGTGCTGGCGCTGGGTGGCGTTGCTGCAGTGGGCCTCGGCATGGAAGTGGGTGAACCAGGCAGCGCGGTTGCAGAGGTGGTTGTAGGAGTGGCCTCTCTATCAGCCCCTCCCCCAAAGCTTGTGGCTGAGACCTCACAGATGATGAGCAGACTGCAGGGCTCCAGGAGGTTGGCCTGCAGCTGGAGCCAGAGGTGCTGGCGCTGGGTGGCGTTGCTGCAGTGGGCCTCGGCATGGAAGTGGGTGAACCAGGCAGCGCGGTTGCAGAGGTGGTTGTAGGAGTGGCCTCTCTATCAGCCCCTCCCCCAAAGCTTGTGGCTGAGACCTCACAGATGATGAGCAGACTGCAGGGCTCCAGGAGGTTGGCCTGCAGCTGGAGCCAGAGGTGCTGGCGCTGGGTGGCGTTGCTGCAGTGGGCCTCGGCATGGAAGTGGGTGAACCAGGCAGCGCGGTTGCAGAGGTGGTTGTAGGAGTGGCCTCTCTATCAGCCCCTCCCCCAAAGCTTATGGCTGAGACCTCACAGATGATGAGCAGACTGCAGGGCTCCAGGAGGTTGGCCTGCAGCTGGAGCCAGAGGTGCTGGCGCTGGGTGGCGTTGCTGCAGTGGGCCTCGGCATGGAAGTGGGTGAACCAGGCAGCGCGGTTGCAGAGGTGGTTGTAGGAGTGGCCTCTCTATCAGCCCCTCCCCCAAAGCTTGTGGCTGAGACCTCACAGATGATGAGCAGACTGCAGGGCTCCAGGAGGTTGGCCTGCAGCTGGAGCCAGAGGTGCTGGCGCTGGGTGGCGTTGCTGCAGTGGGCCTCGGCATGGAAGTGGGTGAACCAGGCAGCGCGGTTGCAGAGGTGGTTGTAGGAGTGGCCTCTCTATCAGCCCCTCCCCCAAAGCTTGTGGCTGAGACCTACCAGATGATGAGCAGACTGCAGGGCTCCAGGAGGTTGGCCTGCAGCTGGAGCCAGAGGTGCTGGCGCTGGGTGGCGTTGCTGCAGTGGGCCTCGGCATGGAAGTGGGTGAACCAGGCAGCGCGGTTGCAGAGGTGGTTGTAGGAGTGGCCTCTCTATCGTCTATCAGCCCCTCCCCCAAAGCTTGTGGCTGAGACCTCACAGATGATGAGCAGACTGCAGGGCTCCAGGAGGTTGGCCTGCAGCTGGAGCCAGAGGTGCTGGCGCTGGGTGGCGTTGCTGCAGTGGGCCTCGGCATGGAAGTGGGTGAACCAGGCAGCGCGGTTGCAGAGGTGGTTGTAGGAGTGGCCTCTCTATCAGCCCCTCCCCCAAAGCTTATGGCTGAGACCTCACAGATGATGAGCAGACTGCAGGGCTCCAGGAGGTTGGCCTGCAGCTGGAGCCAGAGGTGCTGGCGCTGGGTGGCGTTGCTGCAGTGGGCCTCGGCATGGAAGTGGGTGAACCAGGCAGCGCGGTTGCAGAGGTGGTTGTAGGAGTGGCCTCTCTATCGTCTATCAGCCCCTCCCCCAAAGCTTGTGGCTGAGACCTCACAGATGATGAGCAGACTGCAGGGCTCCAGGAGGTTGGCCTGCAGCTGGAGCCAGAGGTGCTGGAGCTGGGTGGCGTTGCTGCAGTGGGCCTCGGCGTGGAAGTGGGTGCACCAGGCAGCGCGGTTACAGAGGTGGTTGTAGGAGTGTCGCGCCTCCCGCAGCGCCAAGTTACCCATCAGCAGCTGTCATCACATCTTTCCCAATCTCCGGCCAGATAAGTAGGTGGAAAGGAAACAAATATGTTGGCGGTGAGCAGATACAGGAGGGATGAACTGGAGCGGGGTACAGGGCGGTTGTAGCTCTCTAGAATGAAGGCGGGGAAGATGATAAAAGCTGCAGCGAGGGTCAGCTGCAATCTACACTTGACGTGCCCTGAGCATAGAAGAGAGATACAGGAAGCTGAACGAGGAAGAGGAAATTAATGGCTTCGTGAAAGACAGGCTGATGGAGACAGGGGAGGAAGACGGCGTGGAAGTAGAAGATGGAGAGGACGGCGAAGAATGAGGCGCAGCCCATCACCCCCGTCATCGCAATCACCGGATTGCTCAGCAGCTCAGCATGCTCAGCCTGGGCGCCAGTGTCTTCCTCTCCCTCTGCTCTTTTAGGAATGGGATATGATTCTAATGCTACTTCGTTGATGCGGAGCTTGTGCATGACGCGCTGCCAGTAGAAGAGCACTCCAACGATGCTGGTCCAAATTAGGCAGACGAGGACCAGCTGAAATGTTAGCCGTTTACCGCTTTGCTAGTTTTCTGTAAATGATTGACCAGGTAGATGTCTAGACCCAGTTCGCAGTTGAAGGCGAAGAGGACGGCATTGGCAGCGAGCATGGCCAGGACGCAGAACAAGGTTAGCGCTGCTTTGGCCTGGAGAAGGAGCCCGGAGGATTGTAAATGGATGGAAGAGGGGCAAACCTTGGATTGGGGGAACCACATGAGACTCCAGGCCCCGCCAGCCTTGAAGAGTTGGCCGCAGCAGAGTCCCATGTTCTTCCTGCTCCTTTCCCTACTTCCTCTTTCGGCTCCTTTCCTTATTTCCCTCACACTGGCTCAGTGCTCTGTATATGCCTCCTGCGCCACACCTGGCTCAGCAATGAAAACTCCTCTTTCCAATTCATCCATATATCCACCTATGCTGACGCATAAAACTTGCGGCAAAGGTTGAAAGGGCGGAAAAGAAAAGGTGGCCAGTAAAGGCCAAGTCTAGCTGGCAGGTTGAAGTGCGCTTCCTTTTGTGCACCTGTTCTCCTCTTTTCAGGGCACGGATCGATGCTTGGCGTCACAAATGCCCCGCAGTAGCTTTATTGCCCCTTCCACTTCGGTAGAATTGATTGAAAGAAGGCTGGCAAAAATTGGATAAAAATGAATGGGATTTTAAAAGGCGGTTTGTGAAATGATTCAGAGGGGGTATTCCACTTCCCAAAAATCGAAGGTTCGAGTTGGGAATCGTGGTTAGGCTACAACTACAACAAATTTCATTGTGGCAATGATTATATCAAGAAGTAAAAATTTTTCCAATTGCTTTTTTAAATAACCGATTTTCCCATTTTGCCATATTGGCACAAAAAACTGATTTCAAAAAATGCTCAAAAAATTCAAGGCTAATACCTGGCCTATCTTTTTATTCACATTCTTGCTGTCATTTTGGTATATATAACTTACCGAATGGCGATGATAAAGTCAGAATATTTTTTGATAAAATATTTCCAGCCCGATTTTAGCTCTATGAACATACCGTAAGGTGGGTGATTTATGCATACCCTTTTTTCAATCAACTATAACTCAAGACATACTCAATATTTTTTTATGAAAATTTATCAGAACATGCATCTAATTTTTGCGTATATTGGTATAAATTTTTATCCAAAACGGATCTAATCTAATGGATTTATGGTCATAATTGTTGCGTGAGTCATCATTTTAACAGCAAACTAAGCAAATCCTTGGATTTTGCGTTTGCAAATTTTTATTCGTAGATTTACCAGGCGATATCCCACTAGAAAACGTCAAAATGGTGCTCTAATATTTGTATTTGTTTTGTTTATAGGAAACAACTCAAAAAACGACACAAAATGACAAAAAATATCTACAATTCACAATATTCAATTGTTTTACACTGAACTGTTATACAATGACACATGTTACGTAAATGATCGTAAATCGATGATATTAAATTTGTTTGGGATAAAAATTTGTCTCAATGCAGGCAACAAAAAGATGCATGTTCAGATGAAATTTCATTAAAAAATATTGAGTACATCTTGAGTTATAGGAAACTGAAAAAAGGGTATGCATAAATCACCCACCCCACGGTAGGCAAAAAATGGCAAAAAAAATTGTTTTCGAAATTCTAATTTTTAGGCCTGGAATGTTCTATTGGGATCCCCTCCACCCTGTTGCATCATCTGTTTCCCCACAATCAGTCTCAGTCTGCTCAAACTGATATAAAATAAGTCTGATCAAACTGATGACTCAAACTATGTTATAGCAAAGAAAATGGGCATTTCAGTTTGAGGAGATTGCGACTTAATCAAAATGGACCAAAATCATGGCCTAATCACGATTCCCAACTCAAACCTTCGATTTTTGGGAAGTGGAATACCCCTCCTACTAGGCCTCTCCGTCCTCTCGAAAACTGTCTCTTAACGATATACATGGCTTGTGACTAAATAAACAGGCAATTTACAAAGGATCACCGCTTATGTGCAAGGCCAAAAAAGGCCAAAAAACAAGCGCAGTCTTAATCAGTGGTCGTTTGGTGCAAGACTGATGAGGTAGAGTTGTTGGTAAGGCTGGGAAATCCTTGCTGTTTGATATAAACAGCATCCAGGTGCATGAGGCCTTGAAAGAGGAGCTCCGGAGATTTTTGAGCAAGAACTTGAGCGATTGTTGCACGTCGGTGCTGGCTGGCAGTCCGATCCCAGCTCACGCCCTGCATCCCACTACTCACACTCTCTCCTGCCCTACCCAGCCTTGCTTACCTTGAAGACGGCAAACTCCACCTGAAGCAGGCGGACAGGAAAAGAGGCCCAGGGGAAGGCTGCCAGAAACTCCTCCTCACCGCCTTCCGTATCGATGCTCATGTACTGCATTATACCATCTATCTATTTTATTACTCTCTTCCATATCCTCCATGACAAAAGGGACTAAAGGAAGGAAGGGACAGGAAAAGAGGCCCAGGGGAAGGCTGCCAGAAACTCCTCCTCACCGCCTTCCGTATCGATGCTCATGTACTGCATTATACCATCTATCTATTTTATTACTCTCTTCCATATCCTCCATGACAAAAGGGACTAAAGGAAGGAAGGGACAGGAAAAGAGGCCCAGGGGAAGGCTGCCAGAAACTCCTCCTCACCGCCTTCCGTATCGATGCTCATGTACTGCATTATACCATCTATCTATTTTATTACTCTCTTCCATATCCTCCATGACAAAAGGGACTAAAGGAAGGAAGGGACAGGAAAAGAGGCCCAGGGGAAGGCTGCCAGAAACTCCTCCTCACCGCCTTCCGTATCGATGCTCATGTACTGCATTATACCATCTATCTATTTTATTACTCTCTTCCATATCCTCCATGACAAAAGGGACTAAAGGAAGGAAGGGACAGGAAAAGAGGCCCAGGGGAAGGCTGCCAGAAACTCCTCCTCACCGCCTTCCGTATCGATGCTCATGTACTGCATTATACCATCTATCTATTTTATTACTCTCTTCCATATCCTCCATGACAAAAGGGACTAAAGGAAGGAAGGGACAGGAAAAGAGGCCCAGGGGAAGGCTGCCAGAAACTCCTCCTCACCGCCTTCCGTATCGATGCTCATGTACTGCATTATACCATCTATCTATTTTATTACTCTCTTCCATATCCTCCATGACAAAAGGGACTAAAGGAAGGAAGGGACAGGAAAAGAGGCCCAGGGGAAGGCTGCCAGAAACTCCTCCTCACCGCCTTCCGTATCGATGCTCATGTACTGCATTATACCATCTATCTATTTTATTACTCTCTTCCATATCCTCCATGACAAAAGGGACTAAAGGAAGGAAGGGACAGGAAAAGAGGCCCAGGGGAAGGCTGCCAGAAACTCCTCCTCACCGCCTTCCGTATCGATGCTCATGTACTGCATTATACCATCTATCTATTTTATTACTCTCTTCCATATCCTCCATGACAAAAGGGACTAAAGGAAGGAAGGGACAGGAAAAGAGGCCCAGGGGAAGGCTGCCAGAAACTCCTCCTCACCGCCTTCCGTATCGATGCTCATGTACTGCATTATACCATCTATCTATTTTATTACTCTCTTCCATATCCTCCATGACAAAAGGGACTAAAGGAAGGAAGGAGTAGCGTACATCGATCTCAGTGAGGTGAGTTGCGGCAAGGATGGCAGCAGGAGGCCAGCACCAGACCAGCTGGCGATGAGTTGGATGTCGCAGAAGACTCAGCCAGTCCAAAAGCCAGCCTGTGTGCCGCTTCAAACGCCCTGTTTCCTTATTGCCCAGCTGTAAGACATGAAGGAAATGAGCAATTGAAGCGGGTGCTAGATGGAAGAACCAGTTCCAGGCGCTCTGGATGGGGAGAAGTGCCAAGACATCCATGCACAGTCCAGGCTTTCCGATTCTGCTCAGCCCGAATGATTGAGTGGCTCTGCTCAGCTCTGAAGGTGCAAACTGGGCGACCTTAGAGAGTAGAGTGTTGTAGGCCTGCGCATCCGGCTCCACCAGAACGCCAGTCCAGCCAAACTCCCGCTCCAGATACAGTGTATTTGAGAAAGTCTCTCCGTCAAAGGCACCTGCCTCCAGAAAGACGCCCTCCCGCTTCTCTCTGCAATACCTTTGACCATCTCTTAGGAGAAGACCCTGCTGCTTTACTGCCTTTCTTCTCACTCACTAAAGAGCAGACTAAAGACTGGGCTGACTAAAGTGAGAGTTACTTACTTACTTTCTTACTAAGTGAAAGTAAGAAGGTAGAAGAAAGTGAGGGGAAAAGCTGGTACTGAAGGAGTCGATGGATGGCGGGGCTTTGGCCGAACTGGCTGAAGTCTCGTCGTCGAGGCTCGGCCAGACGGTAGGGGAGGGTGGAGGGTGGGCGGGCGTAGTGCTGGCGAATATAGGCCGCCAGTGCGGGGTCCTCAGCCTCCAGTCCGCTCAGCCACGCCTCCCTCTTCTCCTCCGCCTCCTCACTCGTCGACCTAAGCTCATTTCTGGGAATATATCGAAAGAAGGACGCGAGAGGGAGCACCTGAGCCGGTTGATGGCAATGAGGAGGAGCGGTAGAAGAAAGTAGATGAATAGCAGAAGTCGCAGAAGTTTGAGACGCTGTTTTCGCTCGCTGGAGCTCAATTTGCTAGGTCCGGCTCCTGACTGCGCCAATGGGAGATGGCTCTCAGCATCGTGAAGCCAAAGTTTCATTCCAAGGCTGCTGCATAGACTCCCCTTTGTCTCATTTGCTCAGTAGTGCGAAGCTATCAGGGATCAGCGGAAGGGTGGATGAAGTAGGAAGTGCAAGGGGTAGAAGGATTTAAAATTGGAAGGAGAAATGAAAGCGAGCTAGTTAAAGTTTAGTAAAAGAGAAAACGATGGCCATGGTTGGGAGGCCTGGCCTTGGAGTGTGGTGAATAAAAGGGCCTATAGATGGTTGAAGTGCCAACTAGGACACCCCAGGTTATGGGGTGACCCCGGAAGTGCTATGCACCCATTACTTCTTTATCGGCCCTCGCCCCTTTTAGTTTCTCTACTTCCCAATTCCACCATTACTACAAGAATAATGCGCTCATCCAATATGCAGGAAATCGCAAACTCTTTTGTTCTTGCTTATATCTTCCAACTGGAATTCTTCATGTCAGTTTATACGCGTATGGATCAAAATTATTGATCCCATCGAAACAAGAAGCAAAGAATAATAATAACAGTAAGTTCAAAAAATTAAAAACTCACAACACAACTACACTGTTCAAAGCCAACATTGAATGGTGCATAATGTGGGCAAAATGCACAATTTGGAGAGTACTATGGTGGTGATAATTACTAAGGTTTAAATGTCATAGAAAATGGCGACGGTGGCAATGAGCTGGACGATGATGAGGAGGAGCATGGCGATGGTGTCCAGTCGACGACAGGCTCGAGCCCACTGCCGCCCATTTCGACCCTCCTTCAACCCCCAGCTCCTCTCTCACCTTTTATGCTCCAAAGTAGGCCAACATAGATTCGGCCCTCCACTTCCAGTCGGAGGTGGGAGAGGCTGTTGAGGCACTGACGGAGCAGCCAGTTGTTGGACTCCTCCTGCAACCTGGGAGGTGACTGGGAGGTGAGGAGGTGGAGAATGGTTGACCTTGCGATCGCCTTCCACCGGTACCTTGGGGGCAGCGTGGAGCCATCCGAAGGCCGTCTCCTGTTCCACCTCGCCCACCAGATGCTCGCTGCCCATCGGCTTCCGCTGCAGACACAACCTCTAGCCATCCCGTCCCTTTCTGCCCAGCAAATGGAGCACTGACGCGGCCAAGACAGGCCATGCGGTGCAGCCAGTAGGGCAGGGGCTCTCCGGACAGACTCCCGGAGTGGTGCAGGCTGAGGATGAGGAGGGACATCAGCCCGGCCACCATCAGCAGCACCACCTCCAGTTGCACGAAGCGGCCTGTGTCATTTTCCTGTCTTCAGCCTACTCTGGCATCTGCTTCGGTCAGGTGTCTAGCTAAAGACGCCGGAGAGGAGGTGACGGGGCGGGATCTGAAAAAAGCCGCAGGCCAGCAGGATGACCAGGATGCTCAGCCAGGCCCCTGTCACTCGCTCCCCGCGCAGCACTGGTCCCGCATCTGTGGACAGGGCCTGATGAGGTGTTAGAGGGGGAGGGGTGGGGACAGGCGGGAGAGAAGGCGGCGATGATGCTGATGAGGGTGAAGAAGAATATGGGGAGGATGAGGGCGCCGACGTAGCGCCCGCTTTCCCGCTCCACCTCCAGCAGCCACCCCTCCCGCGTCCCGCCCATCAGAACTTGACCCCCGCCAGCCTTGCTGGACTCCATGTCGCGTACAAGGCGGTACACCTGAGCAGCTGGAGGTCCATGCTGTTCCTCAGAGCTCAGCCATAGCTCTGACCATCCACTCAGAGTCATCCGCAGCGTCCAGATCGTGGCCAACATCCAGGGCCAGCTCCAGCTCGGGCGGCGTGTACTTGCGCGAGGCGTAGACCAGGGGGCACTCCTGCAGGGCCTTGGCTGAAGGGGCGGGAGGGGAACTGGGGGAGGAAGGGTGTGGACAAGGCGGTCGTAGGGGAAGTGTGGGAAGGAGGTGGTGCAGGGGAGCTGGGTCCGGAGCAGCCGTGTCAGCCGCACGACGCCGTTGTGCTCCAGCTCTGCCATGGCGGAGTCGCTCCCCTCCACCACTTCACTCTTCGCCCTGCAGAGAAGGAGAGGGCTGGCTGGTGAAAAGGGGTGAAAGAGGGAACCCCATAACGGGGCTCAGGTCCGGCGTCCAGATGCGATCGGCTGGGATGCGCACCTGCAGAGTGCCGTTGGCCAGCGGGTCATCCTCCGCCCATTTCAGGCCCCCATCCGCCCACATCTGAAACCAGCATCCACTCCTCTTGCATCAGCCGTTCTTTCCAGTTCCACTGACCATGTCAATGCGTTGCAAGAGGCTCAGGCTTTGCTCCGACTCCTCCTGACATGAATTGATGAAATGACAGAAGTAGAAAGAGGGGCTGGTTGAGATGGGAACGAGCTGGAGGCGCAGCAGACGAACGGAGGCCTCCAGACGAAGCGTCTTGGAGGGCTCCGAGACTGGCCGCTGGCTGCGGTCATAGCCGGAGAATAGGTTGACGAAGAAGGGGCTGCCGGGGTTCCAGTAGAGGCTGTCTGACCGCAGGCTTTGGCCACCGCTCCTTGCTACAAAAGCCACGCCCTTTCTTTCAATCCTGGCCCAGTTGTCAGGTCAATAGAAGCAAAGTCAACCGACAAAGGCGGCAAGAGCAAGAAGGAGGCAATGGAAAGGCCAGCCCATTGGGTGGGCGCTATAGTCCAGGTGAGGGCGTAAAAGAAGCAAATACGGCCCCAGCTCTGGCCAGTGTTTGGCCGGGCGTTGCCGGGGGCGATGAAATGACCGCCTGCCTCCTACCTCCATCTGCCTCATCCTTCAGCTTCTGCTTCTCTGGCTGCCCCGGAGATCCCACCGGCACAAAGCATCAACAACAACCCAGCAATCTGGCCGGCACGGGTTCGCTTGGCAGACTGGCCAGGGTCTCTGTGCTGGAATTGTCGTAGTAGACAGCCAGGGCCCAAGAGCCTCCTGTCACCCAGACGAATGTAGTAGGTACAGGAGGTTATACGACGTTTCGTACCCAGGACTTTTCGTACCCGACTTTTCGTACCCGATTTTTCGTACCCAGACTATTCGTACCCAAGACATTTCGTACCCAAACTTTTCGTACCCAAAATTTTTTAGAAGTTTTAACAAGTTTTGCATACTGTCTAAGCCCATCCTTCTCATTCCATCAGTCTATCCCAAAGACAAGACATTTTCACCTATTTTCAGACATGCAAAGTGGCTTACATATAACCACACACCCTGTGCAAACTCATCCTTTACTGTGTCAAAGCCGTAGCAACTAGGGGATAAGTTAGCGCAGGGTGTGTGGTTATATGTAAGCCACTATACACGTCTAAAACTTGGTGAAAATAGGTGAAAATGTCTTGTCTTTGGGCTAGACTGATGGAATGAGAAGGATGGGCTAAGACTGTATGCAAAACATGTTAAAACTGCTAAAAAAACCTTGGGTACGAAAAGTCTGGGTACGAAAAATAGGGTACGAAAAGTCGGGTACGAAAAGTCCTGGGTATGAAAAGTCGTGATACCGTACAGGAGGTCTAAAGAAAGGATGACCACAGCTGAGGCTCTGGTCGCCCTGTGGACAGGACATGGTGCACTGCTGGGAGGCCGCCCGCCCCTCCAGCTGGGCCCAAGCGCCGCAGAAGCACTGGCCCCCGTACTCTAGGCCCGCCAGAGGGAGGTTCAGCTGACTGCAGGCCCTCAGACACTCCGCCACTCTCTCCACTGCCCCCGTGGAGGCGGGGAAGAGGCGCAGGGCTGAGTCCGCATAGCAGCCTTCGTACACCAGCGTCCCTTCGCTTCCGCTCCCCAACCAGCCTGGCTATTTGCAGATTGGAGGACGAGATGGGGTTGGGGAGGAGGAGGAGATGGCAGGAACAGAGTAAGAAGGACAGCAGTTGAAAATGAGCAAGGTAGACTAGCATGGTGGCAGGAAATCGCAGCAGAGGGGTTTTGAAATATAGTAGGGTAGGGTTTTCTGACGCTGTGCATGGATTTTCTTGGTGGGCGGCGGAAAGAAAGAGGCGGGACAAATTGGTTCCGGTGCAGGGTGCTAGCAGCAGCCCCAGCTGCCAATAATCGTTCCGCTCATAAATCACTTATGTTCCCCAGCTGTTCCCGTTTTTTGCGATGCATCCTAATGTCGTTGAATCAATTCTTAACTGAAGTCTTAATATTGCATGGATTCTAAGTTTGCGACGAAACATTGTTTGATTCTGCGGCTTATTTCGTTTGTGATTTACGAGGTAAAAGGAAAAATGGCCAAAGCAGTTTCGAAATTCATTTACATGTTGCGGAATTATATAAAAAAAAATTAGAAAAATAATAATATATTAATACAAAATTATATTTTTCATTATGTCAAATTCGTTTAACTTCATTTGAAATCTAATTACAAAAGTTCAACAATCATCTTCTTCACACTTTGTTTCTTAGTGCCTTTTCATTTGAGTTGTCTTGAGGATTTCATGAGGCGCGTAAATGAGAATCTTTCTTTTGGTTAGAACACAAGAAGGAAACTATTTGGACTAAAAGAGCAAGAGAAGCTCCCAGCCCACATGCATAGGGAAGTAAGGAAAGAGTGCGCAGAAGCTCTCCCCTCCCCGCGTCAAGAGTGTAATGGAAATGACGCGCCCTGCGTCCCTCAGCCGAGGCCCCCTTCCTCCCTCCCAACGGCCGGCCGTTGCTAAAGCGCGGCCTCGCAACCCGCAGAGAAAGCTACGTGATCCCTCCTCCCCTTCCTTCACCCGCTCTCCCATCTCTTTCCAGCTACTCTCTCCCTCCCTCGGCGGCAGAGCGGAGAGTCCGCCTTCCGTATCTCCCTCCTCTTCCCTTCCCTCCCAGCCTCCCAGCCGCGCACTCGGCCTCTAGGAGGGAATTTGTGCGCGCCCTCACTCCACCCCCGCCCCGCCCACACAGCCATTGCCTCAGAATTAGGCGCCCCGCATCAACCCTCCAGCCCACTCTCCCCTTCAGCTCCCCCCCCCCTCTCCCACCTCCTTTAACCTCCCAACCCGCCACCTCCACACCAACACCCCCCTAGCCCACCCCCTTGTCTGCTTGAAAAGCAGAGAGGGAGTTCTTATCGCCCGAATTGCGGGCCGTAGACGCGAGGACTTTTGGCGCATCTTGCGCGCCCTACCATTGCAAGGAAGCTCTTCACCTCCACACCCCTCTCTTTCCTCCGCTCCCGAACGGGCCTGGACTAGCCATGGGCTGTGCTTATTGCAACCCCCGCTTGAGCCTCCCCTCAACTTCCGCAGCACCCGTTCACTCTAGCCTAAAGAGGAGGGAGAGAGAGCCACAGGTTTTCCCGATCCGCGCCCGCTATTGATTGGCCCCCTTCTCTCTCCTCCTCTCCCTCCCCTTCCCCACTCCCTTTATCCCTCTATACGCACGCCTCAAAACAATGCGCTCCAACTCTGCCTACCTTCTTCCGCATTTTTCATCTTTCTCGTCATGCCTTCTTTGGAAGCAGCTAGGATTATTGTGCCTTTTTTCAACCAATCTAAGTCGTGAGAAGTGAGAATTTGGACGCGGTTCTTAAAGCAGGAAGGAAGTACTTGAGAAGTGGGGAGTGATATCGAGCGAAAAGCTGGGCAAGCGGTTCTGCTGGGGAGCATGAGAGGGCGGTAGGGGCTGTGGAGCAGGAGTGAGCAAAAGAGCAGCGAGGAGAGAAGGGCCATGTCCAGCCACCACCAAGGCTCCTCCTCCATCACCACCCCACCGCAGCCGCGTCTCCAGGCGCCTCCGCTCGTTGCCGGGGTCGCCGACAAGGCAGAGAAGGTTCAACACCCTCCTCTACCTTCATCCTCCTTAGACTCATCCTCCATGCTTGGTTTCAGTTGGACCCATTCTCCCGCCGCGGCAGCCTGAAGAAGAAGCAGAAAAAGCTCCAAGGCTCCAGTCGCTATCGCACGGACGCGGAGCCGGAACTCGTCGCCCTTCCCTTGCTCAAAGGCAGCAGCCTTCCTCTTTCTTCTTTCTTCCACTCCCTCCAAAAGCTCCTCTTCTTCCAGATGCCAGCAGTGGTGATAAACCGGATCTGATGGTCCAGAAGCTGCGACAATGCCAGGTGAGTCTGGTAGTGGAGGGGGAGTGGGAGAGGGTGAATGTGGATGGGGTTGGGGGATTGAAGGTGGTCTTCGACTTCATGGATCCGGTGGCTCAGCTGAAGTCGAAGGAGGTGAAGCGGGCGGCGCTGAACGAGCTCATCGACTACATCACCACCACCAAGGGCACCATCACCGAACCCGTCTACCCGGAGATCGTCAAAATGGTCCCTCCCTCCTTCTCCCCTACTCTGCTCAACTGGGAAGGGGAATGAATGGTTGGAGGTGAGCGCGAACATCTTCCGAACGCTGCCGCCGTCGGACAACCCCGAGTTCGACCCAGAGGAGGACGAGCCCACGCTGGAGGCTTCCTGGCCCCATCTCCAGCTCGTCTACGAGCTTTTCCTTCGCTTCCTTGAGTCACAGGACTTCCAGTCTTCCATTGGTCCGCTTTTCATTGGCAGAGTGGGAGAGGAGGAGGGGGTGGGGGAGAAGGGGTGAAGAAGGTGAAGGTGGAAGGGAAGGTGAAGGGATGCAGGTAAGCGGTACATCGACCAGCGGTTCGTGCTGCACCTGCTGGAGCTGTTCGACAGTGAGGACCCGCGAGAGCGGGACTTCCTCAAGACCGTCCTCCATCGCATCTACGGAAAGTTCCTCGGCCTACGCGCCTTCATTCGCAAACAGATCAACAACATCTTCCTCAGGTTATTCTCTCTCCTCTCTCTTACGCCTCCTCCCTTCTCTTTTACCTCTCCTCCGTCTAGGTTCATCTTCGAAACGGAGTCCTTCAACGGCGTCGGAGAGCTGCTGGAAATACTCGGGAGTATCATTAACGGATTCGCACTTCCACTCAAGGCTGAGCACAAGGTACCATCTTCATTTTATCATTCTTTAGCATTCTTTCATTTTATATCTGTGGGATACAATTGCAAATCAAAAGCATTTTCTGCTTTTTAAGTGGGATAAAATTTGAAATAATTAATAAATTATAAAGAAATTGAGGATTATACCGGGGGGGTAACGAAGTCTTCGTCTTTTTTTAGCATGATAATTATATAATAAAAGAACGAAGACTTCGTTACCCCCCCCCCGGTATGAAAGGAAGGCTATGAAAGAAAGGATTGAAGGTGTTCCTGGTGCGGGTGCTGTTGCCACTGCACAAGCCGCGCTGTCTGAGTATGTACCATGCACAACTGGCCTACTGTGTCGTCCAGTTCATCGAAAAGGACGCCAGCCTCACTCCCGCCGTTTTCGACGCCCTCCTTCGCTTCTGGCCCAAAACTTGCTCTCAAAAAGAGGCACACTCACTCCACTCCTCCCTCCTACTCTACCTCTGCCCCAACCCCAACCTCATCCATCCTTAGGTGATGTTCCTGGGCGAAGTGGAGGAGATCCTGGACATCATCGAGCCAGAGCAGTTCCGCATCGTCCTGCCCAAGCTCTTCGGCCGCCTCGCCAAGTGCGTCGCTTCTCCCCACTTTCAGGTATCTATCGCCCACCTTCCAACTTACACCCTCCCTCACTCTCTTCCAATTCTGTGAGGTGGCGGAGCGAGCGCTCTACTTCTGGAACAACGAGTACATCCTGAGCCTGATGGAGGAGAACAGTGGGCTGGTGATGCCCATCATGTTCCCCGCCCTCTACCGCATCAGCAAAGAGCACTGGAACCAGACCATCGTCGCCCTCGTCTACAACGTCCTCAAGACCTTCATGGAGATGAACGGGAAGCTATTCGACGAACTCACTGCCAACTACAAGGCCGATCGACAAAAGTCCTTCCCCCCTCCTCCCCCAGCCTCCTCCCAGAAGGAGAGTAAGTGCAGGGAGCAGAAGCGGCGGAAGGACAAGGACGAGCTGTGGAAGCTGCTGCAGGAGCTGGAGCTGGCCGGGAAGGTGAAGGCGGGAGACGCCCGCGGCCTCGGCCCCCGCGTCTCCACCTCCCAGCGCTCCCCGCTCCTCGACGCCACCAATCTCACACCCTTGCAGGTCTCCTCTCCTCTTACTACCTCTTTTACCAACCAGCTTAGGCCCTCTATCGGCTGGCTCGCTCTAATTGTGACCAAAATTGGACCACAATATTTCACAATTAGTTTATGAGAGAAAAGCCTATAACGTAATCAGTGTCATAGGACGCAGGGGCCCAAATTATGTCCCAAGTGACTTTTACGCTAAAGAAATACTAATGAATATTAGTTAGACCAGTTCATCAATAAGTATTAAACAAAAACAAATAACTATGGCTCTGCACTCCCTTCACCCATTAGAGTGAGGGCAACTTAATTTTATGCATTCGCTCATAAACACAATTTTTTACCTTTTTTTCTGGTGGGCCCAAACATCAAAAAAACGTATATCTATTCAATTTATCTATTCAATTTATCACAATACAACCTCAATAATATCTATTGAACTGAATTACAATCACAGTATTTGACAATCACAATTTATTTGTATTTAATTCGGTGAAATCTCAAACAGTGAAGAATTTAGAATTTAGCTTATAAAGTTGCAAGCTTTCAAAATATTGGATTTAACATTTTGGATTATGTTCTTCTATCAATTGAGCCATCACCAATTCTTTGGGCTGGAGATTTAGAGCCAGAAACGTTGCCATTTTGTGGATATACTGAGTGACAAGGGTTGCTCTTGCCGTTGGTTGACGTTAAAAAACTATAGCTGAAATGTTTAGTAGGAAATAGTGCTTTAATTTCAAACAATTTTTGGATATTGGGGTCCTATTATTACACACATTCGCGCAGTTCGCTAGGTAGAATTTTACAAAACCATACTGACAATCGGTGGTTCTTGAGATGTTGGATGGTAAAAAGTGTAGGAATGAGAATATTATGTGCAGCATGCGGGTGGGGGGGACGGTGGGGTAGCGGCCCCTGCTTCTGGCACCAGCCCAAAGCCGCCGAGCGCTCTTCCGACTAACAACCTCAAATCTGCGCCCGCCTCTAAAAAGTACCCCCCTCCACTTCTCCTTCACCAATGCCCATGAAGCCGCTTCTTTTTGCAGGTGAAGAGAGGAGGTCTAGGCATCGAGGAGCTGCATGGCAACCCCTTTCTCCCCTCCTTCTCTACCCTTCTGCCTCATCCTGTGCACGACAGAGAGAGGCCTGTGACACTGCGCGTTTTGTACGGAGCCTGTGCGCCCCAGTTTGCTTCAAAGAGCCCGGGCAGCCGTGATGCGGGCCAGAGTCCTAGGCCTCTTCTCTCCTTTTTCCTCCCTCCTTCACCAGCAAGGACAACCTCGCCGCCTCTTCCACTCATCACACTTCTTCCTTCCTTCCACCACCCCCCACCCCCACCCCCCTGCTCCCTTTTGTGTGTATTTAAAACAGCCAATGCTCTCGCCCTCTGTTTCTCTTGGCAGTTCTTGCATTCGCTTCCGCTATCTGCAGATTGACAATTAGAAGAAGACAAAGTGGAGAAGGGCAGGTGTACGCGGAAGCTGGGGGGAGGCAGAGGTGGCAAAGATGGGAAGCAGTGATAGCGGAGAAAGGAACTGGGAACTTGGAAGCAGGAAATGCGGCGTGCACGTGGGCTGGGATGGAAAAGGGGACATGGGCGCAGTTTGCGGAAGGGCACTTCTGGGCCACTGAACCCATGCACAGCCATGGCAAGAGGCCAGGCAGAGTGACACTCGCATCCCCTTCTCAGTCCCTTCCCAACAATAGCTCTACTGACAAACTCTCTTTCATCCCACTCTCATCCTTATTCCCCGCGCTCCTATCAAGGAACTCTTTTGCGGACACATTTAGCTGCGACTCAGTGATTCTCTGAGAAAAGTTCTAGTCCGACCATAAAACATTGGTAAAGGAAATCTATCCTTCGCTCAATTCTACTGGCCAATTAGTACTAGGCTTTGGATGAAGATGGGTTATCTAAGGAGGATGAGGAGCGTGGATAAGGATTTGAGTGTCCTAGAAGGTGGGTGTAGGAGGGGCAGATGGGCGGTTGACATTGCTGTGAACCTGTTCCCGGCCCTTTCCGCTCGCCCAGCCAGAAATCGCCTTCGCGCCCTCACACCGCCTCCATGCCACCTCTCAACCTGTTCCGCCCTCTTCTTTTCCTACCATTCCCAGCCTACTCCTTCAAAGCTTCATCTCTCCCTCGCACCATTTACATCCTACTAGGTCAGAGGCTTAGGATAGGATAGGAATAGCTGGGAGAGGAATAGAAAAGCTCAAAATGGATGCCAGGATGGAGGTGTCGAAGGAGGATGCGGCTCGCATCGCGGAACTCCGGCGGCGTCTACCGGCCGGACTCCTGTCCAGCTACTTTGGCACGGACTTCAATCTCCTGCGCTGGCTCCAGGGCTTCGACAATGACCTGGACGTCGTCCTTCCACACCTTATTCCACACCTCCAGCTACGCCAGGCTACCGACTTGGACAAGTTATTTTTAATTTCACCCATCCTTTAGTATCACATCACTAGTTTCCCCGCCTCTTAATCAATTCCGCAAGTAATTCAGTGATTGGAAAGAGACGAGATTGGTGATTGGCTCTGGGGCGGAGTTAATGGTGGACGGTAACTATGGAATAAAATCAAGGCAAAACAGCTGATTGCGGGTGTGTTTTAGCATTTTGAATTGGCCGAAAGACGCGACGATGGAATTGCTGGAGCATCATTGGCCGCACCTCAACGTCCCCCCAGCTGACCCCTCCACCAACGCCACCGTCTTTGTGGATTTCTTCGGCAGCTCTGACACTCCTGGCCTTACCCACGCACTCGGCATCTTCGAAGCCACTATCCACCGAGCCTACTGCTATGAGGTTCTAGTAGCCTCAACCAAGTATAAGGACCGATATATTAGAAACATTGTTAGTTTCATTATGTCTTTCCTTTTCGATGCCTCAACTCTGGCCTTGCTTGATCTGCATTTGATATCACGAGTCCTAAACAAAATAGGATGTGTTTGCTTCAATTGATTGGGGCATTCGATTGAGAGTAGAAGAATAATTGTTTTCAGAAAATGCTGCATGAGCTAATGAAGCTGGAAGCAGCCTCTGGGCGAATGGCTCGTCTCATCTACATCATCGATCTTGAACACATGCCTTACTCCACGTTTTGCTCTCCTGCCTTTCTGCACTTCCTCTTCCTATGGAGCAGAGGCCTTGTAGGGAAATGCTGAACATGGGTACGGGGCCTTTGAAGTGCCTGGCGTACTTCATGCAGGAGAACTGGGTGGAGCTCATGTCGGAGATTCTCATCCTCAACTGCCCCAATTTCTGGACCTACGTCTGGGCCATCCTCAAACCCCTGCTTCCCGAAAATACTCGCAATAAAGTCGTTGTCTTAGGTTCATTCAGTCTGTGGTTATCAAGCAACAAAAACTAACCTGAACTAGTTTAGGTCACGACTGGCCCAAACAAATAGGGCATTATGTGCCTCCTGTGAACCTGCCGGATATCTACGGTGGGAGCATCAAAGTGGGCGCACTCAAGTTCCCCAAGGTCCCGCGCCACTCCTATTGGCAAGACAACGGAACTCCTATTGGTGCTACAGTCATCAGCATCAGTCTTTATATGGCCACACCCTATAAGAGAGACTAACGTAAAGTGCATTATAAATCAAAAACTTTTCAAAATTGACTAAAAAATAATAAAATACAGCCCAGATTTTTTTCAATTTTTTTTACACCACAAAACGTCCACTCCAAGCAGTTATAACGTTTATGTATTCAGTGAGTGAAGTGACATGTCATAATGGATTTGAAGGAGAGGAGGAGAGGCGGTTGTCGATAGCGGCGGGCAGGGAGGGAGAGTATCTCATCCACGTCGGCCCACACGAGGTCCTGGAGAAACTCACCGTCCGTTTCCTCTTCCACGGAGAGTGTCGCGTACAAGCCCTTCCATGCCTCCTCCTCTGCTTATTCTAAAGGCCCCCGCATTGCAGCTGCGTCTGGAGCATAGAGCGGAAGAGACGGCGGAGTTCCAGCTGGCCGGCTTCGACTTCTGTCGCCTCTACGGCAGTCCACACCACCCAAACACCATGCCCATCCCATCACCACGCCCCGGCATCTATCGCCTCCTCATCTGTAACAAATATGCCTGGCTCTGTCCCCTCAAGTTCACTGCTGCCGTCCTCCGCTCTCCAGCCTCCTGACCTTCCATTTTGTCTCCCGTTTCATTCTTCTTTGTCAAATTTGTGCTTTGCATTGGATGGTGACCATTATATTGAATCAGTATTTTTGGAGTTGAGAATTTTATCCCATCCTCAGCTAGCGGCTGGAGAAATGGGGCTGAGAGCGTTGAGATGAAAGGTGGGCGCAGTTTATTCAGCCGCCGCGAGCAAAGAGGGTCCAGGGAGCAGCCCGCAAGTCAACACTCCCCATCTCTCCTCTTGTACCCACTCCAAAACAACCTTCTTCCTTCTCCACCACTTTCTTCCCTCCTCAAATCTCTCCTCCCCACTTCAAAGTGGCCAAAAAACATGTCCCCCTAATCCAGACGAGAATCAAACTAAGGGTTCGCTTGCCATCACGAATTTAGTCAAGCTTCCCGTCAGCCTTGTGGGAGTGGAAAATAGGGCAAGGCATCTTCTGGCTCAGTCGCCCTGGTGACCTGAGCTGAGCGCCATGCATCCGTGAGCAGAGGAGTGGAGGCCACTGCTCGCGGCTGCAGGACAACACAGCTGTGGATGGAGCCCCTCGCCACACTTGCGCCCTCCCACACAAAGCAGAGCAGCCTTTCAGCCGCTCAGCCCCTCTCATCCCCACCTTTCGCTCCCTCCCCTCTCATCCCCCCACCTCTCCCTCCATCCCTTGAACGCCGCCCCTACCTCCTCCGTTGCTTTTCTAAGAGGACCGGTCCATTCCCCCTCACTCTGCCTCCTCCCCCCAGCAGCAGGGTGCCTCAGAGGGTTCAGAGCAGTGGGTGGAATCATCCTGCTGCCCTGCCTCCAGCATTCACTCTCCACTCTTGCTGCAGACCGGGCCGTAAGTTGCAGGAAGCTGCTGTCGCCAGTTTCCCAGCCTCCTACCTTCTAACCATCTCCCAACCCTCCCGCACTAATCGCAAGGCTCCAGGGCTCTTGGCAGTGATGGGACTGGCCAAGGGCTCTGGGCCCATTGCACGCGCCCTGCATGCTCCCTACTGCATGAGCCCCCAGCACCCATGCCACCATTGCGGAACGCTCGCTCACACAACAGCAGAGGCCTCGCAAGACAGCAAGAGAGTTTTTGAGTAGCTAATGGGAGCTTTCAGCGGAGCTCTGCACCCTGTCCATCGACTCGGGCACCAACTGCGGCCAGCGACAGGTTAGCCCAGCCTTCCTCCCAGAGAGAGAGAGAGGCGGGAGAGAGCGATAGGAGGATTGCAGACGCGCTACGCGTTCAACAAGCAGCAGGGGCGCTGCGTGGCCTTCCAGTACCTGGGCTGCGGCGGGAACCTGAACAACTTCGAGAGCATCTCCGAGTGCCAAAGCATCTGCTCACAGCTGGCCATCAATCGGTCCCCACCTTCATCCTCCCTCCTTCCATTCATCCATCCTTCATCCATCCTTCATCCATCCTTCATCCATCCTCCTTCCATTCATCCACCCTTCATCCACAGGCCGGGCTTCCGAGCGAAGCGCAGCAGCGGCTCCTAGCTGGGCAGGAGAGGGCGCGCCTCGGGTGATTGTGATTGCCTCCCTCTTCCGCTACGGCCTCCGCGTGATTGTGTCCATTTCTCTGTCTCCAGGACTCATCTTTCTCTCCGCCTTTCGCAAGCGCCCGACCGCTTCCTTCCCTGCTCTCTCCCCACTGGCTCTGGAAATGCGTCGCACACTGCCTCTTCTTCTTTCTCGCCTCTTCACAGTTGCCGCCTGTCTAAAACGTGTTTCTCTCCACTCTGTATAAAGGACTGGGGCCAGGAGCAGGGCCGATGCTGGGAAAGGAAGAGTGGAAGGGAAGGCAGAGGGAGTGCAAGAGACTCACTTGTCGCATTCGCTTGTCTCCCGAACAGGTTGTGCAGAGAAAAGATGTTTGTCAGCCTCGCGCTTCTTGCCCTTTGCTCCCTGGTGCTAGCCAAAGGTGAGCTTCAGGAGCTTCCGGACGATGATTGGGTAGGAAAAGATGGAAAGGGATGCAGAAGAGCCGTGTCCGGATGGTTCTGGCCCAACTCGCCGAGATTACCTGGGCCCGTATTATTTTGGTGGAGCTCCAGAAATCACTCCCGACAAGAGTCTCTGTCCTCTCCAGTTCTAGCAGTCTCCTTTTACCGCTAATTTTTAGCCAGCATGATCAACTAGTTACAGGTTTAGCCAAATAATTTTCAAGCACTTTTTAAATCATTCTTCTAGCTTGAACC
The DNA here is from genome assembly GCA_030248095.1 of Ptycholaimellus sp. GST1_10. Lineage (NCBI taxonomy): Eukaryota > Metazoa > Nematoda > Chromadorea > Chromadorida > Chromadoridae > Ptycholaimellus > Ptycholaimellus sp. GST1_10. Next base: position 59,989 of record JASANA010006460.1, read on the forward strand.
AGAAAACACTAAATATTCACCATATGAACATATGGCCGATTACAGAAATAGCAAGAAAGGTTTTGAAGGCCTTTAAAAAATGCTTTTGAAGGCCTTTTCCCTACTTTTAAAATTTCAAAATTTCTTAGGTTCGGAAAAACCTTTCTTGCCCAAGATTAATTGGCTAAAAGGGATTCGAGTTCCGCTTCGCTCACACGAACCAAGTGTTAATTTACGAAGTGAACTTTTTGCAAGACTCTCCCAACCTAAACTAGCCATCTAGGTGGGTGCAGCAAAAAGAGTTGAGGCCGGAGCAGTCATCGGTGACGCCGGTCCGCCTCTATCTGTCAGGACGAGTTTTGGCTGCCGAAAACTGCAGCCGTCCACTGCCCGGTGCGATCCTCGACTTCTGGCAAGGTTCCATCTCCTTCCTAGATCACCTAGAGCCAATCGCTTCAGTTTCCAGCCAATCAGGACGGACTCTACTCCATGTTCCTCGACCAAAGCCGCTTCGGCGTCTTAGAGCCCGGCACATCCAACTATGTTCTCGTTTCTTAGGCTGCCTTTACAAGGAGCAGCGGGGGGTGCAGGAATGCAGAGGCTGGGTGCGCGCAGACGAGAACGGCTACTACCAGCTGAGCACGATAGTGCCCAAGAAGTATCACACCCGCCCCCAGCACATTCATGTCCAAGTGTCGGACGGCTGTTTTGCCGAACCACTCACCACTCAGATCTACTTCCAGGATGGTGCCTTTCTTTTGCTATTATCTGGCAGCTGTCTTGGTGCACTGATGAGGTGCTGAGAGACCCGGAGATTGGCCGGCGAGGAGGTAATGGCTGGGTGAAGAGACGAGCCCAGCAAATCCTGCAGACGCGAAGTGAAGAAGCTGGGGCAAAGTCGGCCGTCTGGGACGTCTATCTTCAACTTCGCTCCCCGGAAGCCCGCAGGCGATGGTCTCTATTTATTCTTATAGCTGCTTTTTCTTATCTATATAATTGCTGTAAATTCAATTAGAATAACGTTTCAACTGATTAATAAACCGTCTACTTTTCAATGTTTGAGGAATGCTTAGTTTCGTGAGAATTGAGAATTGAGAAAAAATCAGGTCCAAAATTCCAGCCAAACTCCAAATAAAAGCGGAATAAGTGAAGATTGCAGCCAGAAGCAGCGTGAGGAAAAGGAAGCCAGCGTGGCAGAGAGGTGATTGGAGCGGAGTCTTGTTCTGTACAGTGCCGAAAGAGGGAGAAGATAAAGTGCCGTGCTCCTTTCACTTTATTCTTCCATCCGTCAACCAAAACCTTTTCCCCCCACCCGCAGGCCTATTCAGGCTAACTGACACTGCAAAAGCCAAACAGGAAGCTTGAACCAAGGCAGGAAGCTGTGAGTGCTATTATAAGTAGGGCTGGATGGAGCCAAAGAGGACTCCTCTGGCACTAAAAGAAGCGGCGTGCATAGTATGGGTCTCTAGTTGGCAGATCAAAGGCCCCTTGGGGAAGGCTGGGGCGAGGGAGGAGGTGGGAGAGGGAGGGGGAATGGCTGGCAGTCTAAGACGTCGAGATTGGGGATAGAGCCGCTTCTCTGCCGGGGAGGCAGGCCATAAGTGGGACTTCCGTAGGCCGTGCCGCGCCTCTGTCGCAGCCATTATTCTCCCGCTCAAGCGCCGTTCCGCCCAGCCCATTCCAGATTCCGAGGAAGCCGCTCTACCAGCTTGTACTTTGGAAGCTGGCGATGGATGGGGATAGGCGGGAGGCGGATTTGCATAATGCCTCAGGTGTCAGTTGGCTGGATTTCGCTGAGCCGGTAATGCTGGCTCATATGCGAGTAGGGCGTTGGGGGCTCAATGAAAGCTGTCATCTTGATCACCCTGGCTCTTAGTGAGAGCTGGGCCAGGTTATGCACCGGGGGTATGGAAGGGAGGGTATTTGTGATGCCAGGAAGGGAGTTGATCTGCCAGTCCATTCGGCTACTTCTAGCTTCCTCCCCCTAAAGTGAGCGCTTTCCCTGCCCCACCTTCGCCAAAAGCTCCAGCCAGCCCACAATGGCCGCATTTCACAGGCCTTTGCCCATTCACGCATTCCCCTCCTCAGTCCTTACCCCCTCCCTCCCTCCCTCCAACCAGGGACACTTTCTGCGCTCACCTCAATAGTTGAGGGAAAGGCTAAAGCGAGGAAAGGAATTGCAGCTGAGAACTGCGGCGGTGTTTGAGGGTTGGTGGTGAAGCAGCGGGTGGTCCCAGCCCTAAGCTCCCTACTTGATCACAACACGCCTCCCTAATCCTAGCCTCACGCCCCTACATATGAACCAGGTTCTCTTTACCAGGAATATTGGGCGTGTTCATGTAATTGCTGCTGGTGCTTAGGGAAGATGGAGGATGCCTAGTGAAAGGTTGCCGATGGCCCCTCCATCGGAGGACATGGGCGTATACTTGCCCTTCATGCGTCTCATGCTCCTCACCTCCCAGATGACCGTCAATGTCTCCGTGGAAAAGGGTTGGCCCGCATTCCTCCCCCTCTTTCTGCATGTTGCGTAGGCACGTCGTCTGACCACTTGAATAGATGGGAGATGAGATGGCATTAACGATGGTGCATGTGAGCAGCATGATTGGAGTGTGAGAGGAGTGAAAGCATGACAAATAGTGGAAAGGATGAAGGAGGAGAATGCCTCAGGTGTGTTCGCTCTAGCGCGAAAGGTGGGGGCGAAGGGGCGCTGATTGAAGGCCGCAAATGGAGTTGCTGGCTTTTGAAAAGTCCTTCCGTTTCGCAGCAGCTCTCTCTGCCTCCCTCCACCTGCAATTCTCTGCCACCCGCTTATCTACTATCTTATGTGCCCGGAATGCCTGGGAAAATGCTCTCTGCCCACGGCGCGCCTCGAAATGTCCAACTTCATTACCATTTTTCGCCATAGAATGCCAGCAAACCCGTTCGTACCTCGTTTGGCTTAAGGAAGAAAACTTTAGTTTTAAAGTTGGTCTCGTTTTCTCTCTGTTTTATATTTTCCGGCGCAATAAAGTCTTTTAGTTAGGCATAGAATTTGGGACTCAGCTTTGAAGTATAGGCGTGTGGCAAAAAAGGCAAGGGTGGAGTTGGAATTGCGGTGTGAGCGTAAATAAATGGAGGGGCTTGTGAGTGCCATCAATTTGCAATGAAGTGCAGAGGAGGACTGGCGAGGTCATCGGCTTCCTTGCTCACGTTCCCATCTCCCTTGAGCTACGTCCGGCTGCTCCCTCACTTGTGACTAACCCCCCCCCCTTGCCGACTACACGCTCCTCCCCAGGGACACCACTGCTCCCTCCTTACACCCTTTTACTCTTGCCTACATCTGGGGCCCCCCTCCCCCTTCGTCACTTGCTCTCCCGCGGCCCCGCGGCAAAAAGGCCAATATACGCCCCCTTTGATCTGATAGGCACCAGGCCTATTCTCGCAAGCCCGGTGTCTTGGCCTAGCGAGGCTGTACAGTGGCTGCTGAGCCATGGAGGAGTTGGAGGGGAGGGAGTTTAATGAGGATGGGAGAGGAGAAGGCGTAGACAGACAGGGTGCAGTCAAGTGTCCAGGGGGCATCGGGTGACCGGCTAGGCGCCTCCATTTCCATGTGTCCCGCCCTCCGCTGTCTAAAGGGGGCTTAGAGGCCTCCGCTCCCATGGAAAGGCTCAGCTGACACCCACTGCCTGCCCTCGTTAGTTTACCCTCCCCATAGCTGCCTAAGCGCCCAGCCCGATCTGGGCCGACACTTTCACTCTCTTTCACCCACTTCCTCTGCCCCACTGCACAAGCCCAGAACTTTGTCTGTCCTGAATCGGCTTGACAAATTTTGCTACTACTCATTTGCTGAGAACAGAAGTGAAGGCAACGTAGGAAGGTGCCTTTGAGTGCGTCACTTACTTCCTTACCAGCTTAGTTGAAGCGGAAGCTACTCTAAAAGGTTTTAAGGCCTCCTAGGTAGAGGTAGATTTATTGAAGAAGCTTAGGTCAGTAGGTGAGGCAGTGAAACTAGTGGGAGTAAAGGAGACCGCCGTTCAAAATGATGGCTCTGGGAGAACCTGGTAACTTGTTTTAGTTATTCTCAGTTTCAAATGATATATGTATCTTGGTAAAGCAGCATCTAAGCAGCTTGGTATCTAAGATGCATTCCTTGACACGCCTCATTCATGCAGAGTGGGGGAGACTTTATGCATGGCTTGTCAGAGCACCGAGATTTCCTACTCCCTCCCCTCCAACCCGCTTCCTCATATTAATGTTAGCCCAGTGCATATGCGGCACCAGTTGGGCCCCAGCTACGCGTCAGTATTGATTGATAGACTAGTTCTTAGGCTGAAGGTCTAGGGGTGTTGGAGGTATTTGTAAAAGGGCAGTGGGGTGTGCAGGAGGGGAGAATGAGTGGGGCGGTGGTGCGGAGCGGTGGGAATGAGACGGGGATGCTGCCGCAGACGACGCTGCTGCTGTTTGGCCTCTGGCCCCGCCTCACCTCCGCCATCGTGGGCTCCAGCAAACTGAAGGCCATGGAGGCTGACCTCCAGAGGACCATCCAGCTACAGAAGATCAAGCACGGACGACAGGGCGTCGACTTCTTCTTCCAGCGACCCTCTTTCAATGGTTACACCATTCAATTCCTCACTCACGTCAACAGAGACAATTCAAGACTAGATTGGGAAGTTGTTATTTTGCTAACGATATTGACGGTGTGTAATAACTCAAACATCACAGCAATAACTTGAACGGAGTTATCTCAGGATGGGAATGAAGCAGAACGGGACTGGATGAAAGAGGCAAACGATGTGTGAGTGAAGGGCCAATGCGTTTGGCCTGAGCGTTGATTGGAAACAATTGAAGCATCATAATATTCAAATCTGTCAGCCTGTGAGAAGCACAAAAAGGTGGTATAAATCATTAGCTATATCAATTTAACTCATTATATTTTTTATTTATTTAGCGACTAAAAATGACAATCTTTGTGATCATGTTTTGGGGTTTGAGTCCAACTAAATGGTCACAAATGGTCCAACTAAATGGTTTTGTCACAACTAAATGGACCAACACCGTGGCCTAATCACGATTCCCAACTGGAACCTTCGATTTTTGTGAAGGGGAATACCCCTCCTAAAAGGAATCTCAATCCTTTCACAAACTGCCTTTTAACATATTTAAAACTTTACAAAACGCGAGGTGTTCCCTGTGGAAATTAATAGACTTTCAAGTAAGGAGATATATTCCCCCACCGATTCTTATAGTATTACTGAAATTGGGAATATCCGATTCAGTGTTTTATCTCTCTTAGCTGGTCTCTTTTTAATGCTTGCACTTAAAATAGCTTGGGCATCAAGGTGATGAAACTAATTTCGAAACTCTTATCATAATATTATGCTAAATAAATTTTGAACTTTACTAAAGAGCTAAGAGAGCCCAGAAAATTGTCACCATTGTAATATTATTGTAACTTCATGGCAGGATAGAGTGAAACATGAAAATCTTTAATTGATTTGCACAAATGCTATGCGTTAAAATTTCTATCATACGAAATTAATGTTAGTAGCAGAAAAAAAAACCAGGAAAACTCTAAAAAAATTATTATTGAAAATAATTTTTTTGTGTATAATGCATATTGTTTTTCTCAATGTCAATCAATATCTGATTTTTATTTTTGCTCTATCTGAACAATCATCCTAAGGTGGACAAAATTTTCTGGGCTCTCTTAGCTCTTTAGTAAAGTTCAAAATTTAGTAAGAATAATATCATGATAAGAGTTCCAAAATTCATTTCATCATGTTCATTTCATGATAAGATGAATCAAAAATAATTTCATCACCTTGATGGCCAAGTTATTTTAAGTGCAAGCATTAAAATGAGACCAGCTAGGAGAAAAAAACACTGAATCGGAGATTCACAGTTTCAGTAATTTCTTCCACTTTGAACACTTTTTATCAAATCATACCTATTTTTTGAGCCCATTTTATATCCAGACTCAAAATTAATTTAAAACATAACCACTGGGCAGCATAATCTTTTTTAGGTTTCTTACAGTTCACACGCTAGGCATGCTAAGCTATGATTAGGGGCTTGCGCACCCATGCCCTCCAGCCTCCGGAGCTCAGACTGCCCTGCCCTCCGCGGCAGGTGGCCTTCGGCCACGCAAAAATAGAAACTGAAGCAAGTTAATTAACCTCAAAGACTATTGCTTGCCACAGGAATCACGTATATAAATTAATACTTAAGTTATTGACTCGTAGCCCAAAACTGTGTTAAATTTCTGCCTCTAAAGGTTTTTAAGGACCTAAAAATGAAGCCGCAAATAAACATGTTAATGAGTAGCCTTGAGTGATTTTACTAATATGAATATGTTTTGAGTTCTACTCAATGTCAATTTATACAAATACTAATAAATGTAATGCTTAACTGCACACCCTTTTGCAGCTCTCTAGTTAGCTGGCAAAGTTAAATGTGCGGATGAAAGCTTTCCTACCTGTACTGCGTTGGTTATTGAGTTGGTAAAGACGGAAAGCTAGCTATAACTCGCTTACAACAAACGCTTACTTATGGTAATACTTTTCTAAATAAAAAAGTACATTTCGAAAGCTCATATTTTGCCCAAAGTATCAGAAAATGACCTTGAATGAAAAACCTTCTTTTTTGATGTTTGATCTTTTCAGAACTGTTCTTTGTCAAAGTTGTCTGTATTGGGCTAATTCTTTCGGTTGGTACTTGAAAAAACTGATCTTAGCTTCGGATGCAAGTGAAATGTGTTAGCGCTGGTGGTCTGCCAAAGTCGTTTCACCGGCATACTCTATGAATAGGCTAGGAAAAGAGGGCAGGAAGAGACGAAGCCTCAGGACATCCTCCCTCTCAAAGCCTACACTCCTATTACCCTCACCTCTTCCGCCTCATCCCCTCACCGCTTCTCTTCTCTCTCCTACACACCATTCTCTATACCTTCAATGCCTTGCAAAGGGCAGCTGATTACTTCAGCGCCAGTCCTCGGATTAGGGCTTCGCTAAACTTGCTTCTGAATTTCTGCCATTTCCTGCTGGTTAATCAGCATTAGCTTCCAGGCTTTAGATCCAGCTGAGCTTTTGCGATCCATAAAGCAGAAGCACCTGGGGCTGGGCTCCGGGCAACGCAGGCCACTTCAGCCTCAGCCCATCACCTTTCCCCTTCCCTTCCTCCTCCTCTGCCCCTTCCACTTTCAGCAGACAGGGGCTGGGGAGGAGAAAATTGCGGGCGCAATCCCAGCTGGTCTTTCCGGCCCTCCGCAGCCTGCTCACAACAGGAAGCAGGTGTCAGAACACTTTTCCTCCTGCTCCCCAACCTTTCGCGGCCCCCAATCGATGAGCGCCTTTTGCTGCGGGGAAATTGGGCGCATTCACGCTCCCCGACCAAGCTGAGGAAGCATACGTCCGCCCATAGCCCACTGCTTGTCTCTCATCAACATCAGCTACAGAACAACCTCTCCTTCTCCAGTCCTTTGCCGTTCTTTAAGCACAGCTTATTTGCCTGGAAAAAACTGGGCGTCGAGCGAGAGAGTGCTCTGCTTACAGGATTAGTGGCATTTAATGGAGAGTGTGGGAAAGTGATGGAGAGTTGAAGAGCAGCGTAGCAGGCAAGGCTGAGTGAATGCGAGGGGGAGGGGGAGTTTTTATTGCGCGGCGCAGCCTTTCGTGTCCAATAAGTATCCATCCCTTCCCGCCCGCCACGACTTTCACTCCTCCCTCTGCCCCCCAGCTCCCTCCCTCCAGCCCAACTGCCCATGCATGATTGAGGAGGGGACAGCAGCCGCCGTCTCTTCTTCCCCACTGCCTCACCTAGTAGCCCATTCCATGCTCCTCCCTCCTCCAGCCCATGCATGACGGGGGCCTGTGGCACAATCAGGCCTTCCTCAGGCAGCCCAATTTTTGCCCCTCCCCTTCCTCCTCCGCACATTGGCCAGCCCACTCCAGCCTTCCTTCCCTCCCTCCCTCCCTCCCTCCGCCTGAAGAGGGCCGAGGAGTGGGTGTCTATTTTTCTTCCCCCTCCACCCCAGGCCGCTTTCTCGCCAGCCAGAGCAGAGCAGCCATGCGCAGGCGCGCGGGGGCCACATTTCTCGCCAACTGACTTTTGGCCCGCCTTAGCCCTCCATCATGAGGAGGAGGGGAGAAGGAGGGGGCTGAGGAGGATGGGAGAGAGAGCCTCGGGGGTGCGTTTAGGCCCTGTGGCCTGCTGTTGTCAGAGCCTTGCATAAAAGCCATTTTTGTGGACGCCATCCCGCGTGGCACATTGATTTGCGACTCCCCGCTTCCCTTTTCCCCACCGGAACTCTGCTCTACCCCCCCAGGCCCATGATGGCTGGGGTGGGCCTATTGACGCCTCATTGGGCTTCCTCGCCTCTCTCCGCTCCTTCCAGCCCACCTCGCATCAAGGCTCTCTTGCATAAGCCAATCCTCTCAATGGGCCTCGCAATGAGCCCGGCCTATTTGCCCCGCCCACTCGCTGATTCAATCCACCCACCTCTTCCGCCACACTCTCTCTGTCCCCACTATGCTCAGGCTAATGTTATGATGAGAGTAGCGCCGCGGACGGCGGCCAGCTTCCCAGCTCACACCTCCACACAAAGGCGCCTAGGTACACAGGGATAGACAGGCGGGGGGAAGGGGTGGAGGAGGAGTAGAGTAGAAGGGGGAGGGAAGTGAAGAGGAGGAGGCATGCTGGCGCCTCTCCCGGATGTCGCTCATAATGGATCGGAAGCTGGCGGCTATCTCGGACACCCTCAGCCCCCATAAGCCAACCCAGCCCTCTATCCGCCTACACTCCATCAATCCTGTCCAGCCCTTAAACCCTCCTCCAGCTGTCTGGCTGCTTGCCACCCCTTTTCTTGAGCTGGGGCATTTTTGAGGTGGCCAGGTGGGGCGCTAGGAGGGGGCTAGGAGGGGGCAGGGAGGGGATCGGGGGCCTCTGCTGCTGCCATTTAAGCCGGGCCCTGTGACACGAAGGCCGGTGGAGTTCCGACAGCCTGTGTCAGCTTCCTCTCCCGCTGACACCCTGCAATTTCCCCCTCCACTCCTTCTTCCCCCTCCACTCCTTCTCCCCCCTCCACCTCCTCCCTCCCAGCCTTCTCCTGCCCTCAGCGACCAGCTCCTTCCCTAGTCCCCCTCTTTATTTACGCCTCACCTCCCCTCACCCCCCTCCTACTCCGCCACAGGGACCACTAGGCACCCTTAAGCATCCACCCTCTTCCACCCCTCCTTCACCAGTCTTCTCTGCCCCCCCCCTCTCCACCAGCAGCCAGCAACCACCTTGTTGTGGCGAATTTACGATCCAGTCTCGCCAACTGCCGCCAGAGCCTGTCAAAACCCACTCATATCCTCAGCACCCTCCTCCAGCCCTGTAGGCGAGGAGAATCTTGGAATGGAGGCCCTGGAAATGAGCTGGGTGCTGGAGCTTTCCTTACCTAGCCAGGGCATCCATCAATCCCAGCGAGACGCCTTCTCAAATGCCCACAATCCCCCAGAGGCCTACCAAACCCTCCCTCCTTCATCCTCCTCCCCCCATCCCCCTTCAGCTTCTAATGCCTCGCATTATGCTCTGCTCCACCCTTCCTCTGCTCAAAGCTTGCCGCCAGTCATTGAACACTTGCTTTCACTGCTCTCTTTCACCGCTTTCCCTGCCTTTTTAGCCTGCTTCTGCCTTTTTTCTTGCCCAGAGGGGGAGGCTTAGTGGTGGCAAAGGAGAGGGAAGGGTGGCGGAGAATCTGACTAAGCCAGCAACTTTTGACGCCTTCCAGGATTTGATGCCTCGTACCAGGCGCCAGAATTGCTGGCCCTCCGCTGGCCTTTTTTTTGCGCTCACAATCTTTCATTTGGCGACAGACAGACTCTTGACAAGTTTCTTTATGAGCCCCTCTTTCTCCCTTCTGTCAGCTGATGGAAGCAGAGGGCTTTGGCGCAGCTTTCATCCAGTCCTTTTCTACATCACGAGGGAATTGGAGAGGGGGCTTCCGATCCGATGACGCTCTCTTCCTTCCCCCGCCCTCACAGCTGGGCCTGGAAAAAAGCGTATATCTTCAGCTGGTAGGCGGGGGGCTCTGGGGCCTGGGAAATAAACATGAGCAGAGCTGGATTGACTTCGATGCACAAGGCCTGGTGCAAGAGATGGAGGGAGGGGGGAGGAGGGAGGAAGGAGAGTAAGAGAGGTAGTAGAGGCGGGCGTAAACTATAGTAAAAGGCGCAACACTTGAGAAGACCTGGAAATCGCTTACAGATGCTGGCGCCGCGGGAGGGAACTTTCGCCGGCTTGTGAAGCAGGGGAGTTAAGGAGTGAGGGGGAGTTAAGGGCTCTTTCCTACTTACTCTTCGCCCAGCTTTGGCCAGTTACTCCTGCTCCCAGCTCAATATGTCCCTCCCCCGCCAGTAATCGCATTCATTAGGCTATCGATCAGCTGCTTTATGCTTCCGTTTATTGACCACATCAGTTTGGTCAAGGCATTAGTCAGGCTCACCCCTCGTCAGTATCGTTAGAATGTTTCCAAATGGCTGCTATTTCAAGTAGCCAGAAGCAATCCCTAAATAGTTGTTGTAAGGTTAAATTAGAAAAGCTGATCTTAATATAGGCGTCTAATGAAGATTTAGGCGGTAAGTTGGAGGAAGGAGAGTGAAAGTGGGCATTCCGGAGTCGTGTATTATGATGCCTGAGGGCAGTCGGGGCAGGGCAGGGCAGGGAAGGGGGCTGAATCTCGCTCTTTGCTTTACAACAGAGGATGGATGAGGCTACACAGGGCCTGCCATGTCTATTCACCGCCCCTTCCGCCGCCGCATCTCTCTGCGGTTTCCCCACTCCCCTGCCTCCCCTCCTCTTCCGCTCTCTCTCGCCTTACCACAACCCGCTATTTCCCTCCCATGCCTCCCATATCTTCTTTTTATCAAGAAACCTATACTTTATTTACGCCTTGTCCGTTTAAGGAATAATTCAGAAATGCAAAGCAGTGGTTGCAATCTTTATTGACCCTTTATTGACTATCCTTTGGTTCTGATAGTGTAAGTGAGGATGATGATGAGAAGTAGGGGATTGGGTTGGTGGAGAGGTGGTGTGGAGGATGAGGAGGGGTTGAAGAAGGGTGGGTAAATGATGGTAGGAGGAATGCGGGGTAGTTTGTGGGGAGACAGCGGCGGCTTCTGCTCTTCATCCGTCTAGCCACTCAAGCCACAGACGCTTTCCTTCCGCTCCCTCTTTTTTACCTCCCTTCAACCTCCACTTCATATTCCTTCCGCCGACTTTTGGTTTTTAGCTTCTAAGCAAGCTCAAGATAGTTATTTTGAGCTATTCCTCCTTGCCCAAACATATTTGGTCACAAAACTTCGCGCTTGTGTTCTTAATTTGGATGCAAAACGTTTTTGAAAGCGTGTAAGTTGAAAGGTGGGCAGATGGGTGTGAGGTGGGGGGAGAGTGGGTGGTGGTGGAGGGGGAGTTGAATGGAGGGTTGGCTGGGCTGCTGGCGCTTGTCGCTGGCGCTGGCTTTGCTACGGCCGACGGCGGAGGGCGGGTGGAGGAAGGAGGGCCGGGCCCGCAATGCGGAGGCCATCGAGTTCCAGCACAACCCCACCTTCCGAGTGCGCGACGATCGGACTCCACCCAGCAGCGGCTACGACCATTGGCCATACTCTGGTCTGCTCCTATCCTCTTACAACCAACATCGCTCTAGAAAGGAATCATGGGCGCAAAACTAAAAATCGCTGAATCCAGCTGAATCCCGCTGATTCTTTGTCCAAAACTAAAAATCGCTGAACCCCGCTGATTCCCGCTGAATCCCGCGGAATCCCACTGATTCCGGCTGATCAGTTTATATCAAATGTATATAAAAGGTACCATCGGCAAGCCGAAGTAAGCTCTTTTCTCCCAAAAATCAACTGCCCCGAGTATAAAGACCAGGAAATTTTCCTACTACTAATGGAATCTGCTTGTGGGGCATTTGCATTTTGTTTTCGCGCGCAGTTCCAAGGCTCTTTTCATGCGCGCTCAAACAAAATACAGATGACACAGCAGATTCCATTAGTAGTAGGAAAATTTCCTGGTCTTTATAGTCGGGGCAGTTGATTTTTGGGAGAAAAGAGCTTACTTCGGCTTGCCGATGGTACCTTTTATTTCCTCAACTTTAAACATGCCAAAATAAAATTATGTCAAATATATGTCCTTTTTTTATATTGTTGGTTATATATTTAGCTAAATTTTATTAGATCAATACATATATACGTAAAAAGTAATTAATGAATAAATGAATTAATTTAAAAAGTTTTAAAAATGATAAATGCTATGGAAAATTATTGGCAAACACAAAATAAGTGGGAAATTCCTTGACTTTACACTTGGGGCAATCGATTTTGGGAGAAAAGAGCTTACTTTTGGCTTGCCAAACATGCAAAAATAAAATTTTTGTTTTTGTCTGTTTTTTAAAGTGTGTGTTATAAATTTAGTTAAAATTTTATTTAATATTATAAATTATTTTTAAAAAATTCTAAAATTAAAAATCCTCTTTGAAATTATTTGCAAAAAAAAAATTGGAAATTAATTGTATTGGAAAATTAGAAAAAAAATTATTTACACTCGGGGCAATCGATTTTGGGAGAAAAGAGCTTTACTTCCTGTCAAAAATACAAAAAAAATTAAAGTTTGAGAAGGAATCGAACTTGCCAGTTTTATTTAGCTGTCCAATCGCTTACACCACTACACCACTGGTGCATATGACTCTGCGTAGTTTAACTGAAGTATTATCATCAAGTAAATGGTTGGGGGGGGGGGGGGTTTGAATGAATCGAATGAATACCTACTCTCGTTCATTAGCAGATACGAAGCAGGGCAGCAGCGGCAGCAGGGCATCAGGGAAGGAGTTCGGACAGTACTTTGTTTTGCATTTTTCCATACCAAATTGTGAACTTTTTGGCATTTTCTCGCGAGTGTAGACTAATTCGAGGATGCTCTTTCCAATGCAAAAAGAATCAGAGCGATTGGATTCTTCTGTGAGGAGCAGGAGCCTTATCAATTTCAAGATCTAGCATTAACCCTCAAAACATACACCTGGGTCGAAAAGAGGGCCTGGGCGCTGACGGTCGCTTTGCTCCATCGCGCCAGGCCAATAAGTACTGATTCAGCAGCCTGATTGAGCCGGCTGATTCAGCGGTGATCACTGATCACGGATCACTTTATTTTTAGTTTTGCGCCATGGAGCATTCAAGTTTTTCAGGCAGCTTTATCATGCCATCCGGAACTATGACAACCCGTATCATATAAAATAAATGGTACCATCGGCAAGCCGAAAGTAAGCTCTTTTCTCCCAAAAAACAACAAATGCCCCGAGTGTAAAGTCAAGGAAATTTCCCTACTACGAGTGGAATCTGCTTGTGGGGCATCTGCATTTTGTTTTCGCGCGCAGTTCAAGAGCTCTTTTCATGCGCGCTCAAACAAAATACAGGTGACACAGCAGATTCCACTCGTAGTAGGGAAATTTCCTTGACTTTACACTCGGGGCATTTGTTGTTTTTTGGGAGAAAAGAGCTTACTTTCGGCTTGCCGATGGTACCATTTATTTCCTCAACTTTAAACATACAAAAGACTTGTTTCAATTTTTTTCTTCTAATTGTTGTTTTTTTTTGCAAAAACGAATAAGACACCAGTTAGCTAAAAAAACGAAAGTTTGGAAAGTGAATAATCATGCAAAAAAAATTAACTCGAGGGAATTGGTTTTCAGGAGAAAATATCTTTACTTTTGGCTTGCCGATGGTACCAGTTATTTTCCTCAACTTCAAATATACAAAAAATAAACTTTATTCACGAGAAGGATTCGAACCTGCCAGTTTCAACCAGCCACCGGTCCGCTTACACCACTACACCACTGGTACCTATGCTAAACTGGTCAATTGAAAGGTTATGAGTTTTAAACGAATACCTGAAGCCCAAGGACCGGATAGGGGGGTGGGGGGATAAATTGAATACCTACTCTCGTTCATTAGCAGATGCGGAAGCAGCAGCAGGGGCAGCAGGGCAGCAGGGCAGCAGCAGGGCAGCAGCAGGGAAGGAGTTCGGACGGCACTTTGTTTTGCATTGTTCTACACCAAATTGTAAACTTTATGGCAGTTTCTCGCGAGTACAGACTAATTCGAGGATGCTCTTTCCAATGAAAAAAGAATCAGAGCGATTGAATTCGTATGTCATGAGAAAAACCCTTATCAATTTCAATATCTAGCATTAACCCTCAAAACATACACCTGGGTCGAAAAGAGGCCCGAAGGGCCCGCTTTGTGGTCTATACACATGACTGAATTTTTGTCTGTTTGTGTATATATATATATATACATATATATATATATATATATATATATATATATATATATATATTTATATATTGGGCTGGCGCGAGCGAGCTTTAGCGAAGTGTCAGCGCCCAGCCCCTCTTTTCGACCCAGGTGTATGTTTTGAGGGTTATTGCTAGATCTTAAAATTGATAAGGCTTTTGTGCTTTACAGAAACATCCAATCGTTCTAATTCTTTTTGCATTGGAAAGAGCAACATCGAATTGACCAAAACTCGCGAGAAATTGCCAAAATGCTTCAGAACTTTTGAGAAAATCGCCAGAAACCATTTGTCCGAACTCCTCCTTCTCCTTCTCCTTCTCCTTCTCCTTCTCCTTCTCCTTCTCCTTCTCCTCCGCATCTATTCAATGGACGATAGTATGTATTCACTTGGCGATCAGTAAAGGGTGCATTCGGCCAGGCGAAGGGATTGGATAGATATACAATTAATAAAGCCTAATTAGATGGTGCATTACATGAGGCTGTGTGGCCAAGTGGTTTGGTGGATTGACCCGAAGATAATGAAGGCTGGGTTCGAACCCTCCCCTATGCAAAGCTTTTGCCTTTTTATATACATATACTTTTTATGCCATATCAAAAGTGGAAGAAATATCTGGTACCATCGGCAAGCCAAAAGTAGATCTCTTTTCTCCAAAAATTGAAAATAACCTGAGTTAAAAGTCAAAGAAATAAAATTCCTACTTGTGGAATCTGCTGCGTCATCTGCATTTTGTTTTTGGGCGCGCATGGAAAGAGACCCTGAATTGCGCGCCGAAAACAAAATGCAACTGTCCTAGCAGCAGATTACACAAGTAGGAATTTTATTTCTTTGACTTTTAACTCAGGTTATTTTCAATTTTTGGAGAAAAGAGATCTACTTTTGGCTTGCCGATGGTACCAGATATATATATATATATGTTTAAGTATCTGGAATGGCCGGGGCCATGCGAATTCTCAACGGAATTTGACAAACTTTTTTTTTCTGGAAAGATAATTTTAGCCGTTACAAATCTGGCAGGGTGGAAGTCGTTTTCAAACAGTTGAAACATTACTTTTTTTGTGTAGAAATGTTTAAAAGTGTGGTATGCTGAGAAATGATGAATTCTCAACGGATTTGGACAAACTTTTTTTTCCTGAAAGCTAATAAAATTTTAGGAAGATCTGGAGGGGTGGAACTGAGCCCGGAGAAGTTGAAACATTATATTTTTGGGTAGAAAGGTTTAAAAATTGGGTATACCGAGAATTGGCGAATTCTCAACGGATTTGGGCAAACTTTTTTTTCTGGAAAGCTAATTTTCGCATTTACAAATCTGGCGGGGTGGAAATGGTTTTCAAACAGTTGAAACATTCCAAATTTGTGCTTACTTTCAAATTTAGTTGAGAAACCACAGACTTGCCTTTTTGAGCAACCAACTTTCAAACATGTAATTATTTAGTTCAGCCTATTGCTTTGCGGTCACCTATTGAGCTTTGCGCCATTTTACTTGTTTTAAAAAAGGATGGAAGGACATTATTTAGTTAATAATAAAATTAGAAATATTGGTTAAATATTGGCCTTATTAAAACGTGGAAACCTGCTAATTTTCAAGGCCGTGCATCTATTGGCAACTGCCGATATTACCTTGTATTATGAATTTTCAAAGTATTGATTTTTTATGCATTGGGGAGTGAATGATAGTATGACAGAGACTAAGCAATGACAGAAATATTGATAAGCAACAGAATGGCTGGACTGTAGTGATCTTTGGACCAGGCCATAAAGTCAGCATTATTACTGCTCCACTTCGTCCTTAGATAAGCCCTCTTCTTTCTCTCTCGCCTCATTTCCACTTTCTCTTTTTATGGCCCCAAAACGACGGGAGGACAAAGTAGGGCGGAGAGTCTATTGCACAGCTGGAAATGGCCTCTTGCCAGTGGGCAATCTAAAAAAGCGTCCCTTCAAGGAAGCAGCTCCAGGGCTGCCATTACTTGCCACACTTATCACTCCTCCCTTGGCAGACGGGGCAAGACTTTCCGGCTCTCCCGATTCACCCTCACTTGTAGCAACAAGTTTTGAGCATTTTTCTAGCTCCGATTTGTTGTTGGGCGGCAATAAACGGATGAAGGTGAAGTGGGCGGCTAGCAAGAAGGCATTAAAGGCGTCTGTTTGGCGACTAGAGCTTAGTGTTCCCTTTCTTTTCTTCCTCTCTCCCCACTGCACCTCCTGGAAACTCTCCCGATTCACCCTCACTTGTAGCAACAAGTTTTGAACATTTTTCTAGCTCCGATTTGTTGTTGGGCGGCAATAAACGGATGAAGGTGAAGTGGGCGGCTAGCAAGAAGGCATTAAAGGCGTCTGTTTGGCGACTAGAGCTTAGTGTTCCCTTTCTTTTCTTCCTCTCTCCCCACTGCACCTCCTGGAAACTCTCCCGATTCACCCTCACTTGTAGCAACAAGTTTTGAGCATTTTTCTAGCTCCGATTTGTTGTTGGGCGGCAATAAACGGATGAAGGTGAAGTGGGCGGCTAGCAAGAAGGCATTAAAGGCGTCTGTTTGGCGACTAGAGCTTAGTGTTCCCTTTCTTTTCTTCCTCTCTCCCCACTGCACCTCCTGGAAACTCTCCCGATTCACCCTCACTTGTAGCAACAAGTTTTGAGCATTTTTCTAGCTCCGATTTGTTGTTGGGCGGCAATAAACGGATGAAGGTGAAGTGGGCGGCTAGCAAGAAGGCATTAAAGGCGTCTGTTTGGCGACTAGAGCTTAGTGTTCCCTTTCTTTTCTTCCTCTCTCCCCACTGCACCTCCTGGAAACTCTCCCGATTCACCCTCACTTGTAGCAACAAGTTTTGAGCATTTTTCTAGCTCCGATTTGTTGTTGGGCGGCAATAAACGGATGAAGGTGAAGTGGGCGGCTAGCAAGAAGGCATTAAAGGCGTCTGTTTGGCGACTAGAGCTTAGTGTTCCCTTTCTTTTCTTCCTCTCTCCCCACTGCACCTCCTGGAAACTCTCCCGATTCACCCTCACTTGTAGCAACAAGTTTTGAGCATTTTTCTAGCTCCGATTTGTTGTTGGGCGGCAATAAACGGATGAAGGTGAAGTGGGCGGCTAGCAAGAAGGCATTAAAGGCGTCTGTTTGGCGACTAGAGCTTAGTGTTCCCTTTCTTTTCTTCCTCTCTCCCCCATGCACCTCCTGGCTACTCTCCCGATTCACCCTCACTTGTAGCAACAAGTTTTGAGCATTTTTCTAGCTCCGATTTGTTGTTGGGCGGCAATAAACGGATGAAGGTGAAGTGGGCGGCTAGCAAGAAGGCATTAAAGGCGTCTGTTTGGCGACTAGAGCTTAGTGTTCCCTTTCTTTTCTTCCTCTCTCCCCACTGCACCTCCTGGAAACTCTCCCGATTCACCCTCACTTGTAGCAACAAGTTTTGAGCATTTTTCTAGCTCCGATTTGTTGTTGGGCGGCAATAAACGGATGAAGGTGAAGTGGGCGGCTAGCAAGAAGGCATTAAAGGCGTCTGTTTGGCGACTAGAGCTTAGTATTCCCTTTCTTTTCTTCCTCTCTCCCCACTGCACCTCCTGGAAACTAGTGCTGTCGCATTTCACTGGCTTTTTCCTATGCATTGCCGTCATATGTCGACTGATTTCGGAATGCTGTTGAAGATTGGGCAGATTGCAGAGGAGGTAAAAGGTGGTTTTAGGGGCCTTCTTCGTCTGATCTAGTCGCCATAGCAGCGGTGTTTTGGAGGTGGAGTGGATAATGAAGGCGAGATGCATTGTTCATGGCCAATGAGGGGTCTGGGACAGGCTGAGGCATGAAAGTCGAAGAAAAGGCAGCCTGGTCATTAGCGATGCAGTGGAGGGAGGCCTTCAATTCCGCGGAGTGAGGGAGTGAGAGAGGCAGAGAAAGGGAAGGAGGGGCAGAGGGAGAGGTAGATGCATCGTGGGGAGGGAAGGCGCTCATTGTTCCTACTCTCATCTTTCCCCCCGCAGAGGGAGCTGAGGGTTTGGGGGTGTGGGGGTAGGAGGGCGTGAGAAGGAAGGCGCGGCGTGTGCCTTTGAGCCGTTCGCAGCTATTCACGCTTCCCCCTGAGTGGCTTAGTTGCGCGGGGCCTCGTTGGAGAAAGAAGCTTCAGCATTCCAACGGCCACAATGGCAGAGGCTTGATTAATGGGCTGGCGGAAGTAGGGGAGTAAGCAGAGGGGCATTAGAGTAGGGCGGTCGTTGGGGCAGAGGTGTTGTGGCCAATGAATCAGGGGAGGAGAGAGAGGTAAGGAGAGAGGAGGGAGCGTGCAGTGGGGCTGCTGAGGGGATCAGCTGAAGGACTGCCAAGCCTGCCTGTCCCTCCGCGGCTACACACCCGAGCGAGGCCTCTCCCTTGCTCACTGACCCCATAGCACAGCACAGCCACCCAGCTCCTACTTCACCCTAATGGCTCACTCTCTCACCTACTCTCTCCTGCCCTTACGGCCCTCCTACCTTTTCCTCCTAGCACACCGCATCCTCCCACCTTACTGCCCACCTTTTGCCCCTGACAACCTACTGCAGATGTGCGAAAGAAAAGAACTGTCTGCAGTAGCTTCCTAATTAGGCTTCTTTTGACCTTAGTTCAGCTTATGGATGGAAGCAGAAATATGTTAGACTAGCAATCTTTATTCGGGTATAGAGGCCAGTTTCACGTCCACTAGTCCAGGGACCTGGTGGACATGGCTAATAGATCTCTGGGCGTAGCTAATTGGAAAGGTTGCGGGGGATCAAAGCTGGAGCAGAGCGCGGGTGACAAATGGACTTTCCCACTCTACTACATAGCCATCGTCTAAGCACCACTTATTCTGTTGCTATTGCACTAATATTTGGAAGATGAGAAATGCTCCTGCTTCTTTCTGGGAAGAAGTTCTAAAAACTGACGAGCTTTTTTTTCGAGCCAAAGAGGCTCACTTTCTCTGAGCGGGGGATTAGGGGAAAGAAAAGCTGGAAAGGGGGTCTAGACAGGCCGCCCATAATTCATAGCCCTGTTATAAGTCTGCTGGCGAGGGTTGGTTGGCTGGGGGGACAGTTGGCGCGGCCTAGCTACTAGAAGGCTGTTTGAAGGCTGTGAGGCAGAGGTGAGCAGAGAAGAGGAGGTTGGTGAGGAAGGATGGGTGCGGTGGGGCTGGGTGGAGGTGGTAACATGACGGCGAACGAGGTGATGTCGCTGAAAGTCATGCAGCTCTTCATCTCTGCCGTGAGCAGCGTAAAGACGCTCAGTCTCTATGTCTGCCCGCTCCTCGGCGAAGACGGCAAATGCGCCCCTTCAGTGCCTCAAACCACCAGTTTCACCCATTTACTTTATTTATCGAGGCTGGAATGGAAAGGCTGAGTGATATTTTAGCTGCGCATAATATAATTTTTTTAATAAAACTCCTTTTTTGAAATGGATAATTATATGAAACAGTAATTTTATTGTAATTAATGTTGCTGAAATGCGAAGGGTTGATATTGCGTGTGTGAATAAACTGTCGAAAAATTTGCGTGAAAAATATTTCTTGAGTGAAAGTGGAATTTCATGCAAACGATTTCAACAAAAACTGGCTAGATCCCAATCTAGCAAATAAGCAGGAGGAAATTGTCAGGCGTGTTGGGTCCGGTGCAGTGCTACAGCTGTATGTCGATGTCGTACCAGAACACGTGGAGCATATTACGGCATGTCTACCACAGGCCACACTCCTTCAGCGACAAGTGCAACGATCCCTTCCTCGGCGGTCAATCCATAGGCACCGTCAATTGCTCCAACATTTGCGTCGTTCTCAAGGAGCCCCAGTTCTCTGCTGGTCGGCCATTACTCCTCCTTCCTTTCCTCTTCCTGATTATTGTTGCTGGTTGAGGCGTGTTTCTTGGGCACACAGTGATTCGCGGGTGTCTGGACAGTCTGCTGGTGCACGGCTTCAACCAGTCCGCTGTGGACACGCACCGCTTCCGTCACTTTGACGTCTGCCGTAACCTACCCAGAGCTCACCTTATGCGCCCTGCCAGAGACGGTCCTCTTCTTCTAACTCTCTTCCTGGATGAGGGAGAAAGGATGGAGGTGTGCAGGGATCCCGATGCAAGGGGAGGTTCAGATGTGCGCCTGCTACGGCCACCGCTGCAACGCCGCCGAGCGGAGAAGCAGCGCCGCCCTCCTCCACTCCCTCCTCCCACTCCTCCTCCTCTACCACCGACTCCATCTCTGAGCTCTGCCTTCCTGGACAGCTCTCATGCTGCCTACTGCTACTGCTACTGCCGCCCCTCCGCCGCCAAAACTCAGAAAAAGGACAGAGCAGGCGGCGGCGGCGCCTTCCTCCAAACGAGCTCTCCCATCCATCGTCTGTGATACCCCATTCTCCCATACTCTCTCATGGCTGGCCATCCCAGAACTCTTTGGCCAGCTCAGCACTGTCTCTATTGATTGATTCTCTTTCTTTTTCTCTTTCGGACTCAAAGAGCATAAAGATGACTGGTATTGCGGGCATTGAGGGAAATGAGAGGCTCAGGGACTGGAGGGTTTGTAGGCAGCGGAGGATTCGGAGTCTTCCTTGGCGGTGTCCAGGGCGCCTGAGTGCTTCCGTGGGCTGCCGGCAAACTGAGCAGAGAGACGTCGACCGCCCGCCGCCACTCAAATTAGCAGTAGTCAAATGGGTCCAATAGGCGAAGGCCAAGGATGAATGAACTGGCGGAGAAGGAGTTGGCCACGGACTGCGTCACTTGCGCTCGGTGCATTGCGTTTTGGAACTGTAAAGACGTGAGAGGTGGAAAAGCGGAGGAGGATGGGGAAGGGGAATTGCCTTGTCAATGGCGCGTAGATTGAGGTCCGCCAGTTTCCGCTTTTTGTGCACGTCTGAGCACCAGAAGATGATCTCGAACAGGGTAATGATCTGAAGGCACAAAACTGGATGCTGATTTTGCAGTTCAAAGAGCAAAAGTTTGAACCGTTCCACCAATGTAAAAGCTGATCGTGCCTCCTGCAATAGAACGCCTGAAAATGAGGCCAAAAGTGGGAAGTATGTCTAGGGCAAGCCGATATCGCTGAGCATAGTCCAGAAGTCGTAGGTGAGACGCTGCGTCTCCACCTTCCTCCTCATCTCGGCGAAGTACACCGTCGCACTCATCACATTCGACCTGAAGCCAGGTGAAGAGGAGAGAAGAGAGGAGGACAAGGAGGACGAAAAAGAAGTAAGAATAGGTGAGTGAGTGACCGAAAGTAGGTAGCGCCCAGATGTGAAGTTTCCACGAAGTCCTCGGCCTGGCGGCGCAGCTTGTCCACGCCCTCCACATACTCCTTCTTGGGCAGCTGGGAGTAACAGGGGGCATTGGAGAGGTGGCTGGAGCTGGGAGAAGGATTGGGAACGAAAGAATCATTGAAGGCCTGGTCCCAGAGCTCCTGGTAGTGCAGGCAGGCTTCGTGTAGACTGAGAAATGGCGCCACGCTCTCCGGCAACGTTAGGTTGGCCAGCTCATTCAGTTCATTGATCACCTCCAATCTGCCCTACTACATTCCGCTAGTCAGAAAGGTGGGAGTGGAACGGTGAGGTCGGTTTGCGGGATCATGGTGACGCTGAGCATCTTGCGCAGACTCTCTACGCTCACCAGAATCTCATCTCGCCCTGCCTAGAGAAGGGAGTAAAATTGGAGGTGTGTGGGAGTAGGTGGGGGGTAGCCTTCCAAGAAGGCCAGGCATCCAGGAAGTACTCCGCATTCTCCAGCTCCGAGGTCTCGTGGAAGCCGGCCCAGTTCTCGTGTTCGCGCAGGAAGTCACGCCGATACGTCCGCCCCGCCCCCTCCACAAAGACCTCTGCAAACCAATTCCCACCTCCTCTCTTCCCACCAGGACGATGAAGGCTTTGTTGAAGCCAGGACACGCACCGGCATAGTCGATGGACTTCTGCAAGGCCTTCTGGTACTTGTCCATCTGGAAGCAAGAGGGAGGCGTGGATGGTGGGCAGGGGATGGAGCTGAGTTGGAGGCATAACCATGATGCTGTTGTCGCGGATGCGGTAGACGATGATGGCGGCAGCTACCAGCCTCGCCCTCGGCCCGTCGCAGCCCTGGCAGGTGGCGTTCTCCACAGCACAGCCCACCGCCTCCTCCGCCCTTCGACAGGCCAGGAAGTCCTCCAACAGGGGCTCCAGCTGCTCAGCCAACTCGTCAGCGCCGCCCTCCTCCCCTTCAGCATCTTCTTCTCCTCCTCCTACTCCTACTGCTCCACACTTGGGACAGGTTGCTACGAGTGAGGTTGAGTGAGGCGTGGATGGATTGGAGGAGGGAGTCCGCCATCTGGTACAGCGTCACGTCGGAGGAGAGTAGGTTTTCCGCGTAGATGCTCCTGTCCTGTGCCAGGGGTATCCTTAGTTGGGTGAGGTAGTGAGTAGTGATTGATGAGAGTACAGAGTAGGTGGCGATGGCGAGGAGGGCGTAGTAGACGCTGATGTCGCGGGTGACAAAGTCCGGCTGGGGGTAGGCTAGCTTGCGCAGGAGGAAACGAGCCTCCTTTCTCAGCTCCTGGCATGGCATGGCATCAGCTGTACCTGGGTGAAAGGAAGGGGGAGGATTGGAACGGGAATGGTTTTGCGATAGTCATGGGCGGGGGCGTAGAGGGAGTACTCGGGCCCATGCAGTGGCGCCATGGTGAACAGGCTGTCGGTGATGAAGGTGAAGATGGGATTGTAGGCCTTCAGCAGGGACAAGGGTTTGGGAGGGCTTCAAAGAGAAAGGCGTACATCGTAGAAGATGCTGTACTTGAAGGCCTGTTTAAAGGCCTGGGAGAGATTGCGGCTCTGGGCTGCTGCCACGTCGGGCTTCGCCTGTGCCTCGTACATGAGGTCCATGGAGGCCTTCATGGCCGCCCTCCACGCGGGACTCGCCAGCTTCCTAACAGGGGCCATGGTAGGAGGATGAGAGCGGAGGAGTAGAAGAGAAGGAGACGCGTTGTGCTCAGCGTCGTTGTTGGAGTAGCTCTGGGAGGCCTCGTAGCGGCGCGTGGTGCAGGCACTTTTGCAGCTGGCGTCGTTGTTCCAAAGCAGGCTGGCGTTGGCCCGCAGCCCCGCCACACAGGACAGCTCCTGGGCCGGTGAACAGCTGGCCTTCCCGTCGTAGCCTAGAGCCCATTCCTCCCTCTTCATGAGGCTTCGTGAGGCTGCGCTGAGACTGGGCTGGGAGAGTGGGAGACAGCCGCACTTCTCCTCGGCCAGGCGAAGGAAAGCCTCCAGGTAGCAGGCGGACTGGGAGTACTTCTCCGCCACCCGCAGCTCCTTCTCCACGCACTGGCTCTTGTAGAACTTCGTCTGGAGCAGGGGAGGAGCTGAGGATTACGGGGTGGGAGAGATGAGGACCTCGATGAGGCGCAGGGGGAGGAGGGCGTTCATGCCCGGGTTGATCTCCACCGGGTCGGCGGGGTAAGCGATCTCCCCCTCCGCCAGTAGCGAAAGCTGCACCAGACTAGGCTCACTGCATGCCAAGGCAGGAGCAGAAGAGGAGTGGAACGGAGAGTCCTTTGTCCTCTGGATAGGCCTGGTCATTGGCGGCTGTGGAGAATTCCAGCGTGAGGGCCCCGTCAATCCCCGCCACACTCACATTGTACCCACTGGCGTTGAAGTAGAAGCAGCTTCAAACTCCCCAACCTCCCCACCCCATCCAGTGTCCAGCATCCTCTCTCACCGCCCCAGAACAGTGTCCACAGTGCTGATGGCCGAGCGGCAGTCTCTGCTGTTCTCGTCCAGAAAGGCACACCTGCAGTCATTCCCCATCCCCTGAGAGGGAAGGCCCAGAAAGAGTGAAAGAGAGAGAGAGACCGGACGATGAATTCGTCCAGCCGGTGTGTGAGGTTGTGTAGGAGGCTGGAGTAGTCCAGCTGGGCCAGGCCCAGGGCCGCCTGCTCGTGGTAGAGGAGCCTTTCGCTGATGTTGATGCCCGCGTGTCCGATGTCCACGTGGCCCAGGTCCTTGGCCAGGTCGGAACATTCCTCGTATTCATTCTTCCTCAACCCCCTGCGCTTCCTTCCAAGGCTTCTGTTGAGCAGGAGGGGTGGAGACGAGATGACGGCGAGAGCTTCCCGAGCAGTGGCCAGGGTGGAGTGAAGGACGGCGCTGTTGGGGTAGGCGGTCTGGATGTCGCCGAGGATGGTGGAGAAATCCTTGAGGCTCCCCGGGTATTCATCCAAGGAGCAGCTCTGGTTGGAGGCTGAGTCCAGGATGTCCTGGTAGAGGCGGCCTGCTCCCTGTGCGTCAGAGAAAGTGTCTCATTTTCACCTCCTTATGCCCTGGCAATACCTGAAGCCTGGAGGCGAGCTGGAGGAGGTAATCCTTGTTGGCCAGCTCCTCGAGAGCAGGGCCAATATCCTTGTCCGCTTCTGCCTCGCTTTCAGAGCGGTTGGCGGGGCTTGGAAAGGTTGCTGGGCCGCTTCTGCGCACCTTGCGAGCTTGGCCGGCCAAACGGATCAGCTCCAAAGCCCCAACGTCGTAGGCCTTGCTCAGTCTGTGCTTGCCAACCGAAGCTGTGAGGAGGAGGAGGGGAGGGGAGGAGGAAAAGGAGAAGGGCCACCGAAGCTGTGAATGAGGGCAGGCGAGGATGTGCGGGAGCTGAAGCGTGGACTCCATCTCGTAGTCGATTTCCGCTGATATGGGGTTCTCCTGGAGGTGAAGCAGAGCTGGTTTGGAGGGGGATATTTTGTGAAAAAGCGGGGTAGGTGGACTTGAAACTGGAGGATGACTTTGGACAGCTGGAAGCTCATCATGGCCAGGAATGCGAGCATGAATATGATCCAGATGAGTCTGCAGAGTTTGTTTCAGAGCAGAGGTGGGAGGAGGAAGGGGAGAAGGGGTGGGGACCGGAACCAGACTGGATAGGCGGAGTGGAAGAACTTAATGCCGGAGATGCTGCCGTCCTCGCAGAACTCGTCCAGCTTCCGCCAACCATGAGGCTCCGGCTCGGGCTCTAGTCAACGGAGTAGAGGGGTGAAGGTAGGATGAAATGAGCGCTGCTTAGAAGCTCACCTTTCCCATCGATGGAGCTGAGGCGTTGGTTGAGCTCCTTGCGCTTGCGGAGTGATTCCGCCGTTGCATTCCGCGGTCCGGGGACTTCCAGCGACATTACTGTCGTCATTGCACTTCACGCCGCATTCAAAGACCTGGAATAGTGGAAAAAACTATGGCATTGATGACCGAAAATGCCTTAGGCTTGTAAAATGTAATCTGCACGCGCTTCCATGATTATTCGCCTTAGCGAAGCTTCATCGAACTCAAGAATGAACACAGCACAGGCTATTTTCAAAAAAGGAAGATGCCTCGCGCTCGCTGTTAAACTTTACATCGAACGAAAGCGACTGGAAGTTTGCAGGAAATAAGGCTCGGAATGAGGCTAAACTAGTCCATCCAAGAGAAAAACAATTAGCCCACATTTTACAAGTGAATGCTTGAATCATTAACGCTCCATCAAAATCCCTTTATTTTCAACAACCATGCCCATCCACCATAGAGAAATGAATTTATCCTATAGAAGCTGGTAACTACTCTATGCTATGCATCCACCCTGGTCTATGCATCCACCCATCAGCTCTCCAAAAAGCCAACTAAATTCTATCATAAAAAGGGAATATTTGAGTTTGAGGCATGGTAAAAGTATCGTCAAACAACTCAAAACGAATGGTAAATGGAAAGTCGCCTCTACATAATACCGCAAAAACTAGACGGCGAATAGTTTTCTTTGTTGTCCAATTTAATCTCCAGGCCACCTCAAGACATGTTTCGAACCAATAACCAGCAAAACGAAGTATACATATGCGTTAGCCATTGAAACGTCATTTGTCACTTGTGGTGTAGGCAAGGCCAAGAGGATTGGTGGGAGTAATGGAGAGAGTAGGCAGTTGGGGGTGGGTTAGAGGAGGGGTTGAGGAGGGGTGAACGCGGTTGAAGGGTACCAAACCAAGGACGTATGGTAGGCCCAAGGTGCGCCTTGGCCGTTGCCCGATTGCGGCTAATCAATGAACTCATCAAGTTCCCCTCCTCTCCACTGGGCTGTCACACTATTTATGGCCCTTTTGCTTTTGTCATAGTGACGCCAAACAGACACTCTTTGGCGCAAACAGTTTCATCTGCTACCGATTCACCTGCTCCTTTCTGAACCGCTAGCTCTGCAGATAAAACCAACATTTGCTGCGGCACTTCTGGGACGCCTTGAGTGGAAACGTTTTGGCAACATTTTAATTGTCTTCCATTTTGATTCAACGTCTTTTTTGATCAAATTTCACGATTAGCTCCTGGATTTTGCGACAATTTTGTATTTTTAATTATTGAAACAGTCCGTTAGCCCCCTTTCCACTTTATTGTAAATTTTTCTTGAAAATGATTCCAACCATGAGTTCAAGTAATGGTGTCCTTTTGGGGAGGCTGCTTGCGGCCGTATATTATTCAACTGATATTATGTTAATTCTTTCCAAAACTTAAGCACAGTACTGAAATGATCACACATATTCTAAATGATTGACTGAAATGATACACTTCATTTTCGAAGTTTTATCTTCTTCATCAGTAAAATAAGACTTCTGACACTTCTCAGAGCGAACAATGTAGAAACTATTAAAAATAATGTAAGGTAAAGTAGCATAGAAAATAGATGGCGTAATCAAATTATTTTGTGTGCTGTATTCAGCATCAACATATATTATTATATCAGCCCGAAATAAATTCAGTGCTTTTTGTTCATTGCGATTTTTACTTCGCTGCGAAAAAAGGTATAATTTTATTTTAAACCCACAATACGACTTTTTGGTGGGCCTGTGTTCAAATCAACTAAACCTTGAGGCTAATTCGTTTTTTCAAAAGCCAGAAGTCTGTTAACCACTTTTATTTAAACAAAATATTATAGCAGCATTTTAGCACATTCAAGAAAAGTGGATTAGGAAGTTATTCAGCCATAAATGAAGCTAAAAAGCAATTGCACACACTGTCGTCGAAATGGTGCACCTGTGACATGTGAAGGACGCACTCTCTCTTCATCCCACTAGCACATGCCCGCCGCTAACACTATACACATAATATATTAGAATATCTAGCTTTGTCAAAAAGCAACCTTTTCTGAGCGAAATTTCCACGGATGTTGTCGTTGTTTCCTAGCCGGAGGTAAAACCCATACCTCCCAATCCATTTCACAGCCAATATCTGGGCATTAGGTGAGCTGGAGAGAAGGCGATCGTAAGCAATGCGTGGCAGGCGCCTGTTTAGAATCAGCGTCCCGTTCCAGCCTCTCCAAGCCGTGCATTGAATTGTGGCTGGTTGGTTGGGCAGGTGATGACGTTGGCGGGCTTCGGCCTCGTCTGCTACCTGCACTACAGCGGACTCAGCGACCTGGAGGCTGCCCTGGAGCGCAGACCCTTCCTATGCTCCGAGGATGCCATGTCTCTCCTTCCTACCCCACATCACCTCTCATCCTCCTCCCTCCCCCAACTCATCTCTGTCCTCCCTCAGAGCAGAGGAGCCAGAGGAGAGCGTGGACTACGTCTACGTCGTCCGCTTCCGTCCTCGCTCCCATCCGCTTCCCTTCAAGGTCAGCTGGAGTGCCAGGGGTGTCTGAGGGAATTGACTGCGGCCCATATAGGTGGGCTCCCCGCTGGAGATGCGGGAGGAGCTGCAGAGGCTGAACTTCTCCGACAGCCTCCCACCAGCCTCCGGGCGCCTAAGCAGCTATCCCTCCTGTCAGTCTGGCCCTGTTTAGGCTCCTCCCCGGCACCTCCCTTCCCCCTTGGCAGGCGAGGCGGTCTGCTTCGGGCTGGAGGACAGTGCGGAGTCGCGTCTGGCACTGGAGGGCCCCTGCTCCCTCTCCTTCCCCTACGTCCGCATCCTGGACAGCCCCCAGCTGGAGGAGTGAGGCAGAGAGGCAGGCTAAGCTTGGGCAAAGGGAAGAGCCTGTGCAGGGGGGCGGGGAGGGCGGAGAGCAGTCTGCCCTGCTTCCTTTTTCTGGGCGAGTCGGGGATTGAGGGTTCCGGGCGCGGAGTTTTCAGCCAGACGGAGATCTCTCCTGGCACTGCATTTGGCCCTTATGAGGTTATCTACATCATCTACCTAATTAATTAGAATGTCCGCACGTGGTTCCTCTTGTTTTGGCTTCATAGAGCACGGGCGCTTTGGGGCTCGGTTGTTGGATGTTTCAACACCTGAATGTTTGAACACCATTTTCATCCATTTTGTATCATTCACGAATTCGTATATCCCCTTTGATCTAGTCTTGTTGAAGGGCCAGGTATTAGAAGGCGGGCACCGTGACGAGAACGAGCTTCGCTATGCCTGGGAGGTCTGCCTTTCAGATTTGTCTAGCTTCGAAAATTTTGACGAATATTTTGAATCAATCACTACAACCAACGCGAAAAATCATTTTATTTTAATTCCGTAGGTCTCGCCGGGACCGGAAGGCGGTAGCGGAAGCGTCTACGTGGACGGCAAGGACCCCGCGCACAGCAACTGGATGCGCTTCGTCAACTCCGCTCGCTGTTTCCCTTCTTCCTTCTGCTCTCTTGCCTTCTTTACGCGCCCTTCTGCTCCCTCCCTTCAGATGCGGAAGAGCAGAACCTGCTGGGATTCTCGGACGGCCAGCACCTCTGGTACATCGCTCTGCGACCCATTCCCAGAGGCGGGGAACTGCTCAGTTGGCCCTTCCCCCTTCCCCCCTGCCCCCTCTATCCCTGCTGGGATTCTCGGACGGCCAGCACCTCTGGCACATCGCTCTGCGACCCATTCCCAGAGGCGGGGAACTGCTCAGTTGGCCCTTCCCCCTTCCCCCCCTGCCCCCTCTATCCCTGCTGGGATTCTCGGACGGCCAGCACCTCTGGCACATCGCTCTGCGACCCATTCCCAGAGGCGGGGAACTGCTCAGTTGGCCCTTCCCCCTTCCCCCCTGCCCCCTCTATCCCTGCTGGGATTCTCGGACGGCCAGCACCTCTGGTACATCGCTCTGCGACCCATTCCCAGAGGCGGGGAACTGCTCAGTTGGCCCTTCCCCCTTCCCCCCTGCCCCCTCTATCCCTGCTGGGATTCTCGGACGACCAGCACCTCTGGTACATCGCTCTGCGACCCATTCCCAGAGGCGGGGAACTGCTCAGTTGGCCCTTCCCCCTTCCCCCCTGCCCCCTCTATCCCTGCTGGGATTCTCGGACGGCCAGCACCTCTGGTACATCGCTCTGCGACCCATTCCCAGAGGCGGGGAACTGCTCAGTTGGCCCTTCCCCCTTCCCCCCTGCCCCCTCTATCCCTGCTGGGATTCTCGGACGGCCAGCACCTCTGGTACATCGCTCTGCGACCCATTCCCAGAGGCGGGGAACTGCTCAGTTGGCCCTTCCCCCTTCCCCCCTGCCCCCTCTATCCCTGCTGGGATTCTCGGACGGCCAGCACCTCTGGTACATCGCTCTGCGACCCATTCCCAGAGGCGGGGAACTGCTCAGTTGGCCCTTCCCCCTTCCCCCCTGCCCCCTCTATCCCTGCTGGGATTCTCGGACGGCCAGCACCTCTGGTACATCGCTCTGCGACCCATTCCCAGAGGCGGGGAACTGCTCAGTTGCCCCTTCCCCCTTCCCCCCTGTCCCCCCCTTGAGAGCTGAGGCTGTGTTTGCAGCCTGGTATGGAGCGCCCTATGCTGCCTTGCTGGGCTACCAGTTGGTGGAGGGCGCTGCACTGGAGCCCGGCCTTGCGCCCGCTCGTCGATTCATGGCCAACCTTTGATATGTGCGCCCTCTGCTTTGCACATTTGCAGCTCTTGTTTGGCAATGCACGCAGCTGCATCACATGGGGCCTGCACTGGGGACGAAGAAGGGTGGACATGGAGGCTAGGAGAGGGAAGCAGAGGGGGCAAGGCCGAGTGGAAAGGGCATGTCGGCACAGGAAGTATGAGAAAAGTGGCTGATGGCTGATTTTCTAGCGCCCGAAGCCTCGGGCTCCCAGGTCCGAATATGAAAACGAACCTGCAGTAAAAGCACAATGTGTCCAATATACAACCTTCCATAAAAAAATCAAAATAGTGGAAACCTCGCTTGCCAAATCCGCGGGCACCGAAGTCTCCAAATTCTGGTGCCCGTCGTTCAACCTCACCTGCTCATCGATGTAGAAGATGTAGAATAGAGCTAGAAAGCGAGAAGAAGAGGCTGAGAACTTCGTTTGCCGAAGCCACGGGCACCGAAGGAGCTGAACTCCGGAGCCCGCTTCCCGAAACCGCGAGCTCCGAAGCCGCTCAACGAAATCCGCCCTCCTCCTCCTGTCAAATGCTTCTCTTCCTCCCTCTACTCCTCCCACTTCACTGCTGGTCTACGCTTGGCGACGTCCTGCTCCAGCCACGGCCAAACATCCTCTCCCTCCAGCCCTGAAAGGATGGTCTCTGTTGGGAAGGCGGGGGGCGTAAGTGGCGTAGAGGAACGTTTGCCGAAGCCGCGAGCGCCGAAACTGGACAGCTCCAAGCCCCTCCGCTCCTGACTGCAACCTGCTTCTTTTCTCTCTCTCTCCTCTCACTCTTAAGAAGTGACCTGTGAACATCCGCCTCTTGCGCAACGTTGGCTTGGCTCAGGAGCACGCCGCTGGACAGCAGCATGAGCGTCAGCCGAGACTTCATGCTCCCCTGCATCACTCTACCTCTCTCTCTCCTCCCAAGGCAAGGGAAGAGGGGATGGAGGGCAGAGAGAAGAAGGGGCAGGAATGAGGAGACAAAGGGCAGCCAAAAGCCCCACCGCTCAATATGCCCACATCCATCCCTGCCCTGCCCTGCCCTGCCTTTCCCAGCGGCCAGTCGAAGCTACTCTGTCAATGGACAGCAGCATGAGCGTCAGCCGAGACTTCATGCTCCCCTGCATCACTCTACCTCTCTCTCTCCTCCCAAGGCAAGGGAAGAGGGGATGGAGGGCAGAGAGAAGAAGGGGCAGGAATGAGGAGACAAAGGGCAGCCAAAAGCCCCACCGCTCAATATGCCCACATCCATCCCTGCCCTGCCCTGCCCTGCCTTTCCCAGCGGCCAGTCGAAGCTACTCTGTCAATGGACAGCAGCATGAGCGTCAGCCGAGACTTCATGCTCCCCTGCATCACTCTACCTCTCTCTCTCCTCCCAAGGCAAGGGAAGAGGGGATGGAGGGCAGAGAGAAGAAGGGGCAGGAATGAGGAGACAAAGGGCAGCCAAAAGCCCCACCGCTCAATATGCCCACATCCATCCCTGCCCTGCCCTGCCCTGCCCTGCCTTTCCCAGCGGCCAGTCGAAGCTACTCTGTCAATGGACAGCAGCATGAGCGTCAGCCGAGACTTCATGCTCCCCTGCATCACTCTACCTCTCTCTCCTCCCAAGGCAAGGGAAGAGGGGATGGAGGGCAGAGAGAAGAAGGGGCAGGAATGAGGAGACAAAGGGCAGCCAAAAGCCCCACCGCTCAATATGCCCACATCCATCCCTGCCCTGCCCTGCCCTGCCTTTCCCAGCGGCCAGTCGAAGCTACTCTGTCAATGGACAGCAGCATGAGCGTCAGCCGAGACTTCATGCTCCCCTGCATCACTCTACCTCTCTCTCTCCTCCCAAGGCAAGGGAAGAGGGGATGGAGGGCAGAGAGAAGAAGGGGCAGGAATGAGGAGACAAAGGGCAGCCAAAAGCCCCACCGCTCAATATGCCCACATCCATCCCTGCCCTGCCCTGCCCTGCCTTTCCCAGCGGCCAGTCGAAGCTACTCTGTCAATGGACAGCAGCATGAGCGTCAGCCGAGACTTCATGCTCCCCTGCATCACTCTACCTCTCTCTCTCCTCCCAAGGCAAGGGAAGAGGGGATGGAGGGCAGAGAGAAGAAGGGGCAGGAATGAGGAGACAAAGGGCAGCCAAAAGCCCCACCGCTCAATATGCCCACATCCATCCCTGCCCTGCCCTGCCCTGCCTTTCCCAGCGGCCAGTCGAAGCTACTCTGTCAATGGACAGCAGCATGAGCGTCAGCCGAGACTTCATGCTCCCCTGCATCACTCTACCTCTCTCTCTCCTCCCAAGGCAAGGGAAGAGGGGATGGAGGGCAGAGAGAAGAAGGGGCAGGAATGAGGAGACAAAGGGCAGCCAAAAGCCCCACCGCTCAATATGCCCACATCCATCCCTGCCCTGCCCTGCCCTGCCTTTCCCAGCGGCCAGTCGAAGCTACTCTGTCAATGGACAGCAGCATGAGCGTCAGCCGAGACTTCATGCTCCCCTGCATCACTCTACCTCTCTCTCTCCTCCCAAGGCAAGGGAAGAGGGGATGGAGGGCAGAGAGAAGAAGGGGCAGGAATGAGGAGACAAAGGGCAGCCAAAAGCCCCACCGCTCAATATGCCCACATCCATCCCTGCCCTGCCCTGCCCTGCCTTTCCCAGCGGCCAGTCGAAGCTACTCTGTCAATGGACAGCAGCATGAGCGTAAGCCGAGACTTCATGCTCCCCTGCATCACTCTACCTCTCTCTCTCCTCCCAAGGCAAGGGAAGAGGGGATGGAGGGCAGAGAGAAGAAGGGGCAGGAATGAGGAGACAAAGGGCAGCCAAAAGCCCCACCGCTCAATATGCCCACATCCATCCCTGCCCTGCCCTGCCCTGCCCTGCCTTTCCCAGCGGCCAGTCGAAGCTACTCTGTCAATGGACAGCAGCATGAGCGTCAGCCGAGACTTCATGCTCCCCTGCATCACTCTACCTCTCTCTCTCCTCCCAAGGCAAGGGAAGAGGGGATGGAGGGCAGAGAGAAAAAGGGGCAGGAATGAGGAGACAAAGGGCAGCCAAAAGCCCCACCGCTCAATATGCCCACATCCATCCCTGCCCTGCCCTGCCCTGCCTTTCCCAGCGGCCAGTCGAAGCTACTCTGTCAATGGACAGCAGCATGAGCGTCAGCCGAGACTTCATGCTCCCCTGCATCACTCTACCTCTCTCTCTCCTCCCAAGGCAAGGGAAGAGGGGATGGAGGGCAGAGAGAAGAAGGGGCAGGAATGAGGAGACAAAGGGCAGCCAAAAGCCCCACCGCTCAATATGCCCACATCCATCCCTGCCCTGCCCTGCCCTGCCCTGCCTTTCCCAGCGGCCAGTCGAAGCTACTCTGTCAATGGCCGCGCGCCGGCTTGCTTTTTTGGACACCCCACCCCTTCCTTCCTTCCCCTCCCCCTCCTACACTTCATCACAAATTTAGCCTCCACTACCCTTCCAACCCTTCTCCCACCACCCAATGCTGCCTGCCTCCCACTTCGTCTCGCATCACTCACCTACACGCAGACTAGACAAGCATCATTGGTGGAGAGGCACAAATGCAGCCTTCTCCCTCTTCCAAGTGGAGGGCCTAGAAAAGGCAGGAGATTTCCTCAGAGGCTGTGCCAGATATTTCCACCGGGATGGTGAGCTAATTGCTTGGGGGCAGGTTTTGCCGTGCGCCTACGCTTTTTGCCCCATTCGCTTCAGCACGCCTCAACTTGACCCTGGAGGGCCTTTTTCAAGCCTGCTTCCACTTCAGCCCTCCTCCTTTTCACCAAAACTCTCATTCCTAAATTGCCTACTCGCCTCCCTTCCAACCTGGATGCAACTAGCATCCCTTGCCTGTTACATGGCAGTAGGTGAAGTTGCAGTGATATATTTGTCGTTCAATGGTCGATTTATATGCAGAGGCTGGAGTTTGAATAGTAGAATGTGATGAATGGGTTGTCAGCGAGGTGCGTAAAGAATAGCTGCGCAAAACTGCAATACAAAGAGGGCCAATTGAGACTGAGCCCGTAGTAGCAGCCCACTGAAATCAGCCTCACACTGCCTGCATCACACTGAGCACCTAGAAATGTAGCCAATCAGGGAGCGAGAGATGAAGGGGTAGCAGAAAAGGACGAGAGCTAAAAGAATAGGTTCAAGGGGAATCAGTGGGTGTCAAGAGGCTCATGAGGAGCTTGGCACTCTTGGCCACATCGTAGGCCGCCTGCACCACCTGTCAACCCACCAATCCGCTTACTACACCAAGCCTCCAATCAATCTCCAAATTGAACCTGACAGCTGAGCGTCTCCTGTCGACCCGGCAGGACCTCTTTGCTGCACTGCACCGTGAGGCTGATGCAATGGTCCACCTGTTCTTACCCTCTTGCTCCTTGGCCTTTGGAGTGTAGGGAGGAATGAGCAGGGATAATGGGAAGAAAAGGGATGAAAGGATGAGAAGGGATGAGTAAGAGATGAGGGTAAGGGGGATGAGAGTAACCATGAGATTGAGGGCCTGCTCCACGTCAGGGCTGTTCCTTCGGAGGGAGTCGGGCACCAGGGCGACCAGTTTGTCCACGGTGCCCTGGATGACCGCCGCGTGGCGAGCAAAAGCCTCCAGACGCCCGCCCTGAGCCTCCAGGAGGAGGCCTTGTATCTGCTTGGTCAGTGCCTCCGTGCTCGCGATCACCGCCTCCACCAGGGCGGACTGCTGTTGCTGCTGCTGTGGCGAGGCTCTCGCCCTGCTAGTGCTGTGGAAGGCCGTGGCGCTGGAGAGGAGGCGCGGCTCTCGACGCTGCCACACCTCCTCCTCCCTACTCCCAGCCCCCATCGTGGCATTCCCGTTCACCTGTGAGTGAGTGTGCTGCCCTGTCTGAGTATGCTGGGCTGAGAAGGAGGAGGAGAGAGGAGACCTCCGGAGGGGCTGGACTGGCCTTCCGCTGCCTGGGCGTGGCGGCTGGCTGAGCAGCAGCAGAGCGCAGCTGAGCATTCTCCATCGCCAACGCCTCCACTCTAGAGCTCAGCTGGGCCATCTTCTGCAGCACGGCTTCGTTGGAGGCTCTGAAAGAGATGCTGGAATTGGCATTGACAAGAGCAGGAAGGCCAAACCTAAGCGTCTCCATAGCAGCTCTGGACAAGGCCAGCTCAGCCTGCATGCCTTCCAGGGCCTCGTTTTTGGCTGGCGGGGATTTGGAGGGCAGTTGGGATTCCTTGGACTCAGCTTCTGGAAGGGAGGCGGAGTGAGGGTGGATGGAGAAAGGCAGAGAGGCAGAAAGGCTGACTGGGGAGGCGTCGAACGAGGGCGTAATCGGGGACGTCGTCGTAGTCCTCCCCGTCCGAGCTCCCCGCATGCCGCAAGGACGAGTCCGACTTCACCGCCCGCCGCCCTCCGCTTACTACCCGCCGCTCCTTGCTTCCCGCTTCCAGCCTCAAGACCACCATGCCTCCTAATTCACGGACGGACTGGTGATGAGCTGATTGGGACTGGAGGATGTCGGCTGAGTGGGGCTTGGCCGAGCCTTCGCTGTCCATGCCCAGCGTTCTTCGCCGCACCTGTTCAGTGTTCACTGCTGCAGTGGGGAGTGGCGGCAGAAGAGGGGGAAGAGAACCTCGGTGAGGAGGGCGATGATGAGGGAGGCGAGCTCTCTGGGCGAGAACTTAGCAAGCTTCTGGCGGCTCTGGTTGCGCGTGGCGGTGAAGTCGGGGTTGACGGGGAGGAAGGGCACCACGAAGCGGTCCGCACTCCCCGACCCCGCCCCTGCCTCCCAGGCCCCGTCCACCTCCCGACGCTCCACCTACACATCCCTCTTCCTCTAAGCCTCCCCCTCCAGTCCCCAGGCCCCAACCTCGTCATAGACATCCAGGCTCAGTTTTTCCAGCGCACAGCCCGCCAGGCTCTGTAAGGATGGTCGTCAGGGAAGAAGGAGGGATGAGGAAGGAAGAGAGGAACTGTGAGTCGCTGGCTGGCCTGACGCGCTAGGGTGGCGCCAGCATCAGAGGCGGAGGAGGCCAGTTCCGGGATGAGGAAGTGGCGGCCCTTGGCGTGCTCCGGCTCCCGTCCGCAGAGGTACTGGAGCAGAGGAGGGTTGTGTGGAAGATGCGAGGTGGTGGAGAGGAGGAGGGAACGAGGGAGAGTCGGTCGGTGGTCTGGTAGAGGAGTTGGCGAAGGCGGGCGGCGAGGTCGGTGTGCTTCTCGGCGGCGGCCACCTCCCAGGGTCGTTGGCCAGCGAGGTCCGGCTGTCCCGGGTCCGCCCCGTGGATCACCAGCAGCTCTACCTCAACTCCCCTCCTAGTCAGTCCGCCCTGCAGGTGAAGGTGGTGGAAGGCACCTGTAGAGGCTGTCCCTCCTTGGCGGCGACGTGAAGGGGGCTGGTGCCGCGCTCGGGGTCCAAGTAGTTGGGCTCCGCTCCGAGAGCCAGCAGACGCAGTGTCGTCTCCACATGCCCCGTCCGCACACAGCTCCATAGCTGCCGGTTCAAGTCCGCGAGGTTGGCGGGGCCCCCTTCCTGAAGCTGAGGGGTAGAAAGGGAATGGCAAGGGGAAGATGAGGAAGGGGAACCTTGGGCGGGCGAAGGGCGAAGCTGAGGAGGGCGTACTTGGCGCGGATGAAGTCCGCCTTGGTGGGATGGAGGGGGTCGGAGGGGCCGGGCTTGGAGAGACGGGAGGCCGCCGGCGCTGTCAGCAGAGCGTGCTCCCAGATGTTGTTCGCTCCGCCCGCCTTCAAGACCATGAGTGGGGTAGAAGGGTGTGAGGGGGTGTAGAGGAGAAGTGTAGGGAGTAGAAGAGGAGTTTAGGAAGCAACATGGAGGGCGTGGATGAGGGCAAGTTGATTGGCGTGCCAGTGGCCGCGGCGCAGACTGCGCAGTTGGCTCAGGTGGCGGCCGAGACTGCGATGCACTCCGGCGCACTCCTCAACATGCTAATATGAACCTTCTGAGAGAGGGAGGGAGGGAGAGAGGTAGGCTGCCTGGCAGACGAGGAGTCCGCGATTGAGCAGGGCCCAGCTGGGTTCACTGGCAGTGCAGTCCGCGCAGAGACCAGCTCCAAAGCCGCGTGTGGAAGAGAGGGAGGGAAGATGTAGGAAAGGGGAAGGAAGGAAGAGGTAGGCTGCCTGGCAGACGAGGAGACCGCGATTGAGCAGGGCCCAGCTGGGTTCACTGGCAGTGCAGTCCGCGCAGAGACCAGCTCCAAAGCCGCGTGTGGAAGAGAGGGAGGGAAGATGTAGGAAAGGGGAAGGAAGGAAGAGGTAGGCTGCCTGGCAGACGAGGAGACCGCGATTGAGCAGGGCCCAGCTGGGTTCACTGGCAGTGCAGTCCGCGCAGAGACCAGCTCCAAAGCCGCGTGTGGAAGAGAGGGAGGGAAGATGTAGGAAAGGGGAAGGAAGGAAGAGGTAGGCTGCCTGGCAGACGAGGAGACCGCGATTGAGCAGGGCCCAGCTGGGTTCACTGGCAGTGCAGTCCGCGCAGAGACCAGCTCCAAAGCCGCGTGTGGAAGAGAGGGAGGGAAGATGTAGGAAAGGGGAAGGAAGGAAGAGGTAGGCTGCCTGGCAGACGAGGAGACCGCGATTGAGCAGGGCCCAGCTGGGTTCACTGGCAGTGCAGTCCGCGCAGAGACCAGCTCCAAAGCCGCGTGTGGAAGAGAGGGAGGGAAGATGTAGGAAAGGGGACGGAAGGGAAGAGGTAGGCTGCCTGGCAGACGAGGAGACCGCGATTGAGCAGGGCCCAGCTGGGTTCACTGGCAGTGCAGTCCGCGCAGAGACCAGCTCCAAAGCCGCGTGTGGAAGAGAGGGAGGGAAGATGTAGGAAAGGGGAAGGAAGGAAGAGGTAGGCTGCCTGGCAGACGAGGAGACCGCGATTGAGCAGGGCCCAGCTGGGTTCACTGGCAGTGCAGTCCGCGCAGAGACCAGCTCCAAAGCCGCGTGTGGAAGAGAGGGAGGGAAGATGTAGGAAAGGGGAAGGAAGGAAGAGGTAGGCTGCCTGGCAGACGAGGAGACCGCGATTGAGCAGGGCCCAGCTGGGTTCACTGGCAGTGCAGTCCGCGCAGAGACCAGCTCCAAAGCCGCGTGTGGAAGAGAGGGAGGGAAGATGTAGGAAAGGGGAAGGAAGGAAGAGGTAGGCTGCCTGGCAGACGAGGAGACCGCGATTGAGCAGGGCCCAGCTGGGTTCACTGGCAGTGCAGTCCGCGCAGAGACCAGCTCCAAAGCCGCGTGTGGAAGAGAGGGAGGGAAGATGTAGGAAAGGGGAAGGAAGGAAGAGGTAGGCTGCCTGGCAGACGAGGAGACCGCGATTGAGCAGGGCCCAGCTGGGTTCACTGGCAGTGCAGTCCGCGCAGAGACCAGCTCCAAAGCCGCGTGTGGAAGAGAGGGAGGGAAGATGTAGGAAAGGGGAAGGAAGAGGTAGGCTGCCTGGCAGACGAGGAGACCGCGATTGAGCAGGGCCCAGCTGGGTTCACTGGCAGTGCAGTCCGCGCAGAGACCAGCTCCAAAGCCGCGTGTGGAAGAGAGGGAGGGAAGATGTAGGAAAGGGGAAGGAAGGAAGAGGTAGGCTGCCTGGCAGACGAGGAGACCGCGATTGAGCAGGGCCCAGCTGGGTTCACTGGCAGTGCAGTCCGCGCAGAGACCAGCTCCAAAGCCGCGTGTGGAAGAGAGGGAGGGAAGATGTAGGAAAGGGGAAGGAAGGAAGAGGTAGGCTGCCTGGCAGACGAGGAGACCGCGATTGAGCAGGGCCCAGCTGGGTTCACTGGCAGTGCAGTCCGCGCAGAGACCAGCTCCAAAGCCGCGTGTGGAAGAGAGGGAGGGAAGATGTAGGAAAGGGGAAGGAAGGAAGAGGTAGGCTGCCTGGCAGACGAGGAGACCGCGATTGAGCAGGGCCCAGCTGGGTTCACTGGCAGTGCAGTCCGCGCAGAGACCAGCTCCAAAGCCGCGTGTGGAAGAGAGGGAGGGAAGATGTAGGAAAGGGGAAGGAAGGAAGAGGTAGGCTGCCTGGCAGACGAGGAGACCGCGATTGAGCAGGGCCCAGCTGGGTTCACTGGCAGTGCAGTCCGCGCAGAGACCAGCTCCAAAGCCGCGTGTGGAAGAGAGGGAGGGAAGATGTAGGAAAGGGGAAGGAAGGAAGAGGTAGGCTGCCTGGCAGACGAGGAGACCGCGATTGAGCAGGGCCCAGCTGGGTTCACTGGCAGTGCAGTCCGCGCAGAGACCAGCTCCAAAGCCGCGTGTGGAAGAGAGGGAGGGAAGATGTAGGAAAGGGGAAGGAAGGAAGAGGTAGGCTGCCTGGCAGACGAGGAGACCGCGATTGAGCAGGGCCCAGCTGGGTTCACTGGCAGTGCAGTCCGCGCAGAGACCAGCTCCAAAGCCGCGTGTGGAAGAGAGGGAGGGAAGATGTAGGAAAGGGGAAGGAAGGAAGAGGTAGGCTGCCTGGCAGACGAGGAGACCGCGATTGAGCAGGGCCCAGCTGGGTTCACTGGCAGTGCAGTCCGCGCAGAGACCAGCTCCAAAGCCGCGTGTGGAAGAGAGGGGAGGGAAGATGTAGGAAAGGGGAAGGAAGGAAGAGGTAGGCTGCCTGGCAGACGAGGAGACCGCGATTGAGCAGGGCCCAGCTGGGTTCACTGGCAGTGCAGTCCGCGCAGAGACCAGCTCCAAAGCCGCGTGTGGAAGAGAGGGAGGGAAGATGTAGGAAAGGGGAAGGAAGGAAGAGGTAGGCTGCCTGGCAGACGAGGAGACCGCGATTGAGCAGGGCCCAGCTGGGTTCACTGGCAGTGCAGTCCGCGCAGAGACCAGCTCCAAAGCCGCGTGTGGAAGAGAGGGAGGGAAGATGTAGGAAAGGGGAAGGAAGGAAGAGGTAGGCTGCCTGGCAGACGAGGAGACCGCGATTGAGCAGGGCCCAGCTGGGTTCACTGGCAGTGCAGTCCGCGCAGAGACCAGCTCCAAAGCCGCGAGAGCCCATTCCTCCTCACCTTTTCCCCAATTCTCAAACATTATCCTCATGGGAGACTGAAAAGAGGACTGGGATGGCATGAGAATGACTTGGACAGGGTGAGATGTTGGGAAGGAAGAGCGGAAGTGAGTAGTAAAGGAGTGTTGGAGGCGTGTGGCGCCGTGCTGGCCTCACCGCAATCATCCGCCCCCTCCCTCCGATGAGCTCAGCATTCACTCCCCATCCGCCGCCTCTTCACTACGCCTTCTCCTCTTCCACCACCCCCACACGAGACATTCCCCGACGCGCGTCTTTGATTCCTCCTCTTCCCCATCCTCAAACAAGCATCGCTACCATATTTCACTTTAACCAGCCCCTCTACACCCAAACCGCCCCATACCGTTTATTAGCAACCAATTCTATTTGCCCTGTTCTTTTTAAACATCCACTCTAAATCACCAAATACTCAATTTAAGCCTTGATCTATGTATATGTGGGCTGGGTAAACGAACGAAAACAGGAGTGCGCTACTGGTAGGCAAAGAAAGGTCAGACCCCAGGCAGTGTTGCCGTTTTTTTCAAAAATTATACATACATTCACATTACAATAAAGCGGTCCCAAAAAATATACATACATTCACATTAGAATATATCTGGTACCATCGGCAAGCCAAAAGTGGTTCTCTTTTCTCCATAAATTGAAATTGCCCCGAGTTAAAAGTCAAAGAAATACAATTACTACTAGTGGAATCTGCTGCTTGGACGCAACCGCGCCGTTTCCCTTAACACAAGTATATGGCGCAAAGCGCAATAGGTGACCGCGGAGTGCTTAGTTCTGTGGTTTCTCAACCATTTTCGAAAGTAAGCACAGATTTGGAGTCGTTATATATGACTTGTGAACAAAAAACTCAAGTCCTCTGTTCAATTCTTAGCCGTTCAGCTGTTACTGATTATTGATGCCATTGCCATGCATGAAAGTTAGTCACTCAAGAGGGCAAGTCTGTGGTTTCTCAACCATTTTCAAAAGTAAGCACAGATTTGGAATCGTTATATTTGACTTGTGAACAAAAAAAACTCAAGTGTTCTGTTCAATTATCAGCCGTTCTGCTGCTACTAATTATTGATGCTATTGTCATGCATGAAAGTTTGTCACTCAAGAGGGAAACTCTGCGGTTTCTCAACCATTTTCAAAAGTAAGCACAGATTTGGAATCGTTATATACGACTTGTGAACAAAAAAACTCAAGTGTTCTGTTCAATTATCAGCCGTTCAGCTGCTACTAATTATTGATGCTACTGTCATGCGCGAAACTTTGTCACTCAAGAGGGAAAGTCTGTGGTTTCTCAACCATTTTCAAAAGTA
Source organism: Ptycholaimellus sp. GST1_10 (assembly GCA_030248095.1). Taxonomy (NCBI): domain Eukaryota; kingdom Metazoa; phylum Nematoda; class Chromadorea; order Chromadorida; family Chromadoridae; genus Ptycholaimellus; species Ptycholaimellus sp. GST1_10. The sequence continues at coordinate 101,199 of JASANA010006460.1, forward strand.
AGCACAGATTTGGAATCTTTATATACGACTTGTGAACAAAACAAGTATATGGCGCAAAGCGCAATAGGTGACCGCGGAGCGCTTTCCCCTTCCTCCTCCACCTGCAGCAGTCCCCAAAAATGTAATTTTCACTTGAAAATGTTTCATTTTAAATGATACAATTGTTTAGTATTGTAATGTGTAAGTACACATCAAGTTTCATGCAATTTTGCGCCAAAACCAGTCAAACCAACATTTAAAATAATTAACTACCCCGTTATTGGGTTCTCAAATGTTCCAATTTTCAAACTTTCTACCCAAAAATTAATGTTTCATATGCTCCAATACGGATTCCACCCCTCCAGATCTTCCTAAAATTTGATTACCTTTCAAGGAAAAAAAATTTGGCAAGATCCATTGAGAATTCGCCATTTCTCAGCATACCCCATTTTTCAACTTTTCTACCCAAGAAATAAATGTTTCAAATGCTCCGGGACCGGTTCCAGCCTTCCAGATCTTCCTAAAATATGATTACCTTTCAGCAAAAAAAAAGTTTGTCCAAATCCGTTGAGATCTCGCCATTTTTCAACATACCCCATTTTTCAACCTTTCTACCCAAAAACGTAATGTTTCAAATGCTCCGGGACTTGTTCCACCCCTCCAGATCTTCCTATGATTTTATTACCTTTCAGGGAAAAAAAAGTTTGTCAAAATCCGTTGAGAATTGAGCCTTTTACATCATACCCAAATTTTCAACCTTTCTACCCAAAAAAGTGATGTTTCAAATGGTCCGGGACCGCTTCCTACTTGCGATATCTTCCTAACACATTATTACCTTTCAGGAAAAAAAAAGTTTGCCCAAATCCGTTGAGAATTCGCCCGTTCCCAGCATTTCCAGATATATATATATATATATATATATATATATATATATATCAGGACAAAAATTCAGTAACCTCTAGAGACCGCGGAGCGGCCCTTCGGGCCGCTCCGCGGTCAAAAACTCAAGTTGTCTGTGCAATTCTCAAGATTACAGGTGCTACAGCGCAAAAACGCTATATTGCAGTTTTCATGCCTTTCTACCCAAAAAAGTAATGTTTCAAATGCTCGGGGACCGCTTCCTACCGGCGATATCTTCCTAAAACATTATTACCTTTCAGGAAAAAAAAAGTTTGTCCAAATCCGTTGAGAATTCGCCCGTGTACAGCATTTCCAGATATATATATATACATACATACATACATACATATATATGAGGACAAAAGTTTAGTAACCTCTATAGACCGCGGAGCGGCCCTTCGGGCCGCTCCGCGGTCAAAAAACTCAAGTTGTCTGTGCAATTATGAAGATTACAGTAGCTACAGCGCAAAAACTGTATATTGCAATGTTTAAACCTTTCTACCCAAATAAGTAATGTTTCAAATGCTCGGAAACCGGTTCCACCCCTCCAGATCTTCCTAAAATTGCATTACCTTTCAGGAAAAAAAAAGTTTGTCCCAATCCGTTGAGAATTCGCCCGTGGACAGCATTTCCAGATATATATATATATATATATATATATATACTAGTAATATGGGTCAGTGGCCTCGCTTCGCGGGGCCACACTGTTCATTCCATCACAACATAAGAATGATTTAATTTCCTTTTCATTATTTGTAACATAACAACCACTAACCTTTATCTAATTCACATAACATAAAAAACAGGAAGAGAGGAGAATCACTCTACAGTTTAGCAGAGAGCACGCATCAAAATTGAATCAGCTTCGGGATGATTAACATCAGCAAAGCGAATCTAGGCTCAGTGACTTTAACAATCATATACAAACACTTAGACCACTGCCATTGACTTCTCGCATATCCATACTAATCAATGCCTAGAAACATCAGCCCCACGAGTAGGGGCAAAATCGCAAAAACAGGCTTCACTCAAAGCAATTTGTTACTAATATTATTTCAAAAAACTGGAAAAGTAAAAAGACTATCTTAAAAAGAACTGTTTTGCCTTGAATTGAAAAAAAAGTCCGACAAGAAAAGTCAAAAATTGAATGAGCTAGAGCAAAGTAAAGTTAAAAAAGACCTAAAAATGGCAAAAATCAAAACGTTTTCACTCATAATTTATTATTGAGGAAAAACCGCGAGGACTTCCCTTCATATTTTGGAGAACTCACTGAGATCTATCCAAAATGCTACCATATGCCTCGATACACTTTGAAACCATATGGCGCCAAGGCCATCCTGAAAATGGTATCACGCGTATATAATAAGATATATCAGGAGAAAAGTTTAGTAACCTCTATAGACCGCGGAGCGGCCCTTCGGGCCACTCCGCGGTCAAAAACTTCCTTTTCGACAAAACAAGCTGCAAATATTTTGGCAATTTTAAAGTAATATCATTGTTGTAAGAGCTACTCGTGTTGCGACTTGACGCAAAATATAGGTCCACGTTTAATAGAGAGACATTTACAGCTTGCGTAAATGGTTCAATGATTCTCGCTTTGAGTGCTTGCTTCACATGATTGTCTGCTGTCCTTCCCTGAACAGCTCTGCAGCCCATATAGAGCTGCACTTTCTCCATCTCTTTTTCTCACCAGCTCCAAGTAGGGCGGAGGCTGGAATGCCTAAAGAAGCCCGGGGGCAAAGAAAAGGGCGCGAGGGCAGCGGAAAAGAAGCACGGAGCTCCCTGCCGTATGAAATTGCATCGGCGGGGCTTTCGCAGGCGAGAAGGAGGCCGCGCAGCCTGGGTGGTCCGCTGGAAGTGTTTGCCACCTTGTCCGCGGAATGGAATCTCCTCCCCGCCTAATTCCACCTCCTCCACTTTCCTCCCCCGCCCGCAGCCGAAAAAGGGGGCTCCTCCACTTTAGGCCCCTATTGAGGTAGCGCACTGGATTATTCACCGCCGCACAAGAGGACTGCTCCACTTTCGCCCATGCTCCTCCTCCGCCGCCCGCCACGACTCATCTGCCATTTGTGCCCTCTTCCACCAGCTTTCCTGTTTTTTCCCCGAAAGCACTCTACTAAAGACCTGGATTCGATGTCAGCAGCTGTCTGAGAGGCGGGCTGAAAGTGCTTCATGGGTGGGGGGCTTTTAGAGGAAGTTAGAGAGGCTGGAAAGGCCAATTATAGGCGTCGTCTGGCGGGGCGGCACTAATTGACTTCGTCGCCGGAGAGCCTGGGCCCAATTTGCGCTGCTCCTTGGGCCCCCTTTCAAAAAGCAATTGGCCTAATCGCCGCCAGCTTGGGTGGCCGCCCCTTTTTAACCTCCCTCCGCCCTGTCTCTCCGCCCAGCCCCTGGGGCCTCACTTTCAAACTATTCCTCGCCTTTCTCTTTCTCTCCAGGAGGGAGGGAGGAGAGGAGAAAGCGGCCAGAGGGCGCGATAACAATGTGCGGTGATAGGCGGCGGCCTGTGCTGTCTGTGCTTTGACGGCGGCGGGCCAATGCGATTAGAGGAGGCCCCGTCTGGCGCCCCGAAGCTCCTCAGCTTTTTTTGGCGCGCTCCCCAGTTTGCGCCCGCCGCGCCAGGAGGTCAGGAGTCCTGGGGAGCCTCTGAGTGACGGAGTGATTGAGACCTCATTCTCTCTTTCCCCTCCCCTCACCTTGACAGCTAGGCCTGGCAATGTGTTGAATATTTGCCTTGTTTTTTGTGAGTCTGCGTTTAGCAACTGAGGCTTTATAATAATAATAAATAATTATAATGAATCCAGGTCCACTTAGCTGGCCAAATTGAGCTCGACCATTTGAGGCAGCATATTTTTGCCGCTGCAACATATTTGTAAAAAATGGAGTGTTTAGAAAGTTGGCCGCCATTGGAGAGCTTAGGAGGAAGCAGAGAGCTCGATACGGAGCAAAGGCTTTTGTGCCGAGGCTAATGAATGGTCGCAGATTCCCCGTCCAGAGCCTCCCTCCATCCTCGGCCCATTCCCCGGCCCTCATCCATCCTCTCTCCGCCTTTGCTCCCGCCTCCCCTCCCCTTCCAAGTCACACACGCACAGACGCCTTCATCTCCTCTACTGACGCGGAGAGAGCTGGCACCCTGCACCTTTTTCTACCCCACTTCCCCCCTCACTTTCTGTCAAGCTAAAGGGAGGCTGCAATTGCTGTGTGCCACTTTAATGACACGCCCCACTTGCAACATTCTCCTCCCCCTAGCGTCTGAGCCAGGGCCCTATGTTCAGCTTGCTGGCTAATGGGCTGGAAAAGCAGCGTCCTGCCAATTGCCGGCCAAGACACTCCTTTCCTTTCCTCCTTCCGCCAGCCCCTTTGGCTCCATGCATACACATATGTATTGCATGGAAAAGCTTCATCCTGTCAAAAAAGACAGGGCAAAAAAGGGGCTGACGAGCTGGGGACGCAAATGTTGCCTTCGCTCCCTCTCATTCCAGCAGGCTCCCCGGCTTTTTCATGCTCCGGCTGGCCGCTTCAGTCAGTCATATAGCCACATTCCACCATTCCCCAGCCCCAAATGCTGTCTGGGCAGATGATCGCTATTCCAGGACGCCCCCTTGGAGCAGGAAATCCCTCCCGTCGCTTATATCCGGCGGCCATTGTCTAGATTGGCTTTGGGGGTGCAGGATATGGAGGAGGATGAAGAAGAGGTCGTTAAGAGGAGAAGAGGCATGGAGGGGGCTGGATGGAGGGGGGAGGGCGAAAAATGTGTCTGGGCCGAGGAGGAGTGTGCTTGACTTTGAAGAAGAGCTGGTAGGAGGAGGTGGGAGTGGGGAAGCGACGGCGCCATATCGATTGCCACGTAAGTGGATGCCGAGCAGTGGCCTGGCCTCTCTAATTGAGCCAATATCGCGCCTCCCCTTCGCCCTCCTGTCTCTTAGGACGATTGCTGCCTGCCCCCTCCTGCTCCCCTCCTCCTCCACACTTCATCGCCTCCCCTTCCCCACCACCCCCTCCCCCCTCAACTACCATAGGGGCTTATGCAAATAGCAAAGCAATTGCAACATTCAATCCCTCCGTTCTCCGCTCCCGCATCCCGCTGCGAAGAAAAAGGGAGCGGAAAAGCAAATCTGATTGGTGCGTGGATGGGGGTTTTGCGTGATTGCTCTCTCCTTGGACTCCTGACCTCACCGGCCCTGAGGCCCTTTCCAGCTCCCTGAGCTAGGACATCCGCAACTTTTCCGGGCTCACAAAATGGCCGTTCAAATCTGCCGCTTTGAGCACGGGCGCATTCACTGGTTGCACCTCTTTGCCTATTTGACCACTAGGGATGAGGAGGGAGGCCAGAATGCCGGAACTGAGCCGCAGTGATTTCCGACAGAAGGGAAGCAATAATGTGAGATGAGAGGTGGGAGGGGGAGGGGGATTTGGCGAGGTTGCCATGGGAGGGCTGATTCTTCCGGCTGGTCTGGTCGGGGGGGTCTCTTGTTTTTCCGGGCGCCTGAAGAAGGTGACGGGCTGGGACGGGACGGGAAAGACGGCGCTCAATACCCCTTCCTCTTCTCTCTTCCTCCTCTATCCCAGCTTTCACGCCTCCTGGGAAAAGGAAGCATGGCCATGGCCTATGACCACTGCCTTTTCTTTCACGGTCAGGTGGAATGGTTGGGCATAGCACTTGACTGTTACACTCCACTTCACTATTTCATTAGCTCATGTGACTATCACCATCATTTATCTGCCAAATATTCTTAGCTTAACTCCAGGCTTCAATGTCTCGTAGATTGTTCCATAAACCTCCGAAAATGTCCTGACCTTTGTCAAAAAAGTTTTGAATTACACTCGGAAATCAATATCGGAAATGGCGACAATTAAAAACCGATTAGGCATGTGGGGAAAATTAGACTTGTTCAAATATGAACTGAAAAATATAAATAATATAAAAAAATAGTAAAATCACAGGCAACCGTGTAGTGTTTATGTTTCTGCTGAAAATTGATTTTACTAATTAATTGGAGAATAGCGTTGAAAAAACCTTGCTTTTAAGTGATCTAATTTATTTCGATTGCTTTTTATTTTCAGAAGATTTTGTGAGAGTTTGAACTTGTTGAAAATGAAACGGCGCATTAAAATTTATGGGTGCAGCCGCTGCTTCGAGTTAGTGTCATTCAATGCAGAACAATGGGCTGAAATGGCGTTTGAAAAAGCTGAAAAAGGATAATTGCAGTCGAGTGAGAGAGATGGCGGAGTTGGCGGTGGGAAACAACAGCAGCTTGGCCACTGCAGAGCTGCTGCAGCAAGAAGCCTGGCGACGAGAGTCCTACGCCATTCTCGTACCCTTCATCGGTTGTCTCTGCCTCATCGCCTTCCTAGCCAACCTCCTTGTCGTCGCCGCCGTGCCCTGGAGCAAAGGTTCACTCCTCTTTGTCTATGGGGCTCTCTATGGGCCTCATTCACTAGGGCCGGGGTTGACCCAAGGTGATGCATCTATCGATAGTCAGTGTGAGTGAAAATTGAAAGGATTGGTAACACCGACACTTCGTCTGACAGTGAGCCTGGCAGTGGCAGATCTTTTCACCTCCATCCTGGTCCTCTTCAGCCTCTTCTACAACTCCTACCTCTGGTTCGTCCTCGGCATCACCACCAACCCCTGCATCTCCCTCACCAACGAGGTTTTACCGCATTTGACCTCGCCAGCTGGGCAGGAGAGAGTGGGAGATGACTTGAGATGATGAGAACGGGCGGTATGCTGACAGCCACCGTCCACCTCCTCGCCTTGGCCGTCAACCACTACCTCAGCATTGCCAAACCACTCTCCTATAAGTCCTTCTTCTTCCTCTCCTCCCCTTCTTTTACAGAACAGCAATTATACTTCAGTCTGAGTTTATTGGCGAAATTAAGTTTAGAATGGTAAGGAAGGGGTGATGTATGTCAGGAATATGATGACACCACGTCGGGCGCTGGTGTTGATGCTGGTGATGTGGGTGGTGCCTTCGTCGGTGATGTTCGCCTACGCAGGGGGCTGGGAGGGGCAGGGCCTGCGCAGTCGCCTCTGCCTCGCCACGGCCATGTTCAACTCCCTCGGCTACCGGGCCGTCGTGGCCAGTCTCCTGACTCTCCTCTTCGCCGCCACCTGCCTCCTCTACCTTCACATCCTCTTCATCCTGTTCCCTATTCTTTGGACTAGAGGGGATCCTGAAGAGGAATAGAAACTCTTGCCCAGACGTCGCATGCGGCGAGAAAGCACGGCGGCCACGGCAGCGGCGGTGTCCCGGGAGCGACGGCTGATGTACACGACGTTTCTCATCCTCGCCACCTTTTTTGTCGGCTGGGCCCCGGCCACCCTCCATTTCCTCACCACCTCTGCCGACGGCATCCTTCGCACTGGGTCCATTTCAAAGCCTTCTGATTAGTCTTAGAGGAAGCTGAAGATGGTGATCTTAGGTTCGACCAGTTCACGCTGATGATAATTTCGGCGCTGCAGCTGTCGCTGATCATGCTCAAGAGCATCATCAACCCCATCATCTACGCCGTTCGCATACCCGAGATCAAGGTCTCCCCTACTTGCTCATACTGTCTGGCTGAGACTGAGGATGATTGAGGAGCGACTGGAGCAGTTGCTGGGCGGAGGACGGAAGCGGCTGGGCGGGCGGCGGCGACCTCCGAAGGCCCCGCCGACCTCTGCGGTGGAGAAGAGCACGGCCTTTCTGGCACCCAACGAGGCAGTGCGCCTCCTCCAAGATCCTGCCCTATCCGAGAGTCATCTCTGAATGGCCAGCCTTCACCGAAGTGATTGCATCATTTTACACCTCGCTTTCAAAGTACTGCGATGGTTATTTTGGGCGGGTAGTTTTGGCTTTGCAGATAAGAGTTTTGCGATGGTCGACCCTGGAGTGTCAAAGCTGTGATCCCTATTTCTGGGGCGGGATCCAAAACGTTGGACACCGTTTGCCATGGACAGACATAGACGTCGAATCAGACGTCGAATGGATGTGCGACATTGTCTGACAGCTGATCCAAAAGTGATGGACAGAGTTTGCCATGACATTGGACGTCTGACGCCATGTCTAATTGCGTCAAACTGTGTCAAACAACTGATCCAAAAGTCTCAGACATGATTTGCCATCTCATCAGACGTCGAACACCTGATCCAAAACATTAGACACGATTTGCCTCAGTTAGCCATCACTGTGACAGGTTTAAAGGGGAGGTCTGCAACCCTGAATTGCAATGAAACGGAGGCTAAATTGGCTTTCATGCAGAGGAAATAGCTGGTTTTCACCCTGATGGACATTTTTGGCCTGAACCCTCTAGATTTGGCTGAAATCCTCGCTGAAGACGGCGATGAAGCATAGTATTCTAAAATTAAAGCCCTGACTGCTTAGTTAGTTGAAAATTTTTTGGAGACCAGCTGATGTCAACGTTGGAGCAAACTTTCGTCAAGACAGGCTGTAATTGAATGATGCTTTAGATTTTCAGCGCTCTTTTCGCCTATCTCAAGCTAAGGTAGTTTGTTTGTCTGTTTGTTTATCAGCAAGAACAAAAAAGTCTTCTAAACGAAAAGTTTTAAATTTCTTGCAAAATAAAATTCAGGATAAAACAGGTGGAGACTCTGCTCCAGCTAGTTGCACCCTTTCTGAATGCTAGAGCTGGGTGGCCTCAAGTCCCTCTTCATGTTCAGCTTCTCATGTTCAGCTTCTATCCTTCCTGCGGGCTGCAGCGGGTAACGTGATGCAATAGACGATTCGGGACATCTACCACATACCCCAGTCCACGATGTCCCGGTCCATTCTTCCCCTTACATTATCATTAGGCCATGCGAATGATAAACTAATGAATTTCAGGCGCATGCACAAAGTATCTCTGGCGATAGTGGATGGACTCCTGCCAAGAGTTCTTGGTTGGGGGTGTTCGTGTTCCCGTAATTTTGCTTGACCCTCAAGTTCACATCTGCACAGTTTTGCTGCGATTGGGTAAGATTTGAGAGAGATATAATCAGAAGTAGGCGATTCGGCTCTGGAACTGCGACTACTGCCTCAATTTGCAATGTTCTTGCCTAAATATTTTGATGAAAAGTGTTGATTCATTAAGTTCTCCACAAGCTACAGCCAAAAAATTCTTAAAATGGACAGCAGATTCGAGATCAGAAGGGAAAATCTAAGTTTTTGAAACATTTGGAATCTGGATGAGAGAAGGAACTGCAACCCAATAGACTCTGATACGCATAGGGCAATCAGGTAGCAGTCCAGCAAAATATGGCTTCTTGGGAGCAATGAATGATGTAAGGTTTGAAACTAAGCAAAAAGCAATGGTCATGACTAAAAAGCACCAAGGTTAAAGACGGCTACGAGATTTGTGAGCTTTTGGGCTGTTTCTGCTTGATGTCTAACGGTGTCCAACGCCCCTGGCGGTCAGACATGGCCAAAAGGAGGAATGTCTAACTGTGTCGCATGTCTGACGCCATGTCTAACGTTTTGGATCACTAGACATGGGGCTAGACAACCGTCAGACACCGTCAGACATCCGTCAGACACTGTTAGACACTGTGTCTAACGTTTTGGATCAACAGACATTGGACAAGATTAGACACTGTCTACGTCAGACATGATTAGACAATGTCTGACAACTTGTCCAACGTTTTGGATCAACAGACATTGGCCAATGTCTGACGGTGTCTGACGCTTCTATGTTTTGTACATGTCTCATGTCTGATGTCTGACGTTTTGGATCCGGCCCCTGGTCTGACTAGAGTTGCCGTGCGTGTCTTTCACTTATTGGCTGGTTTTTGCTGGAACTGCTTGAGAAAAGTATCATGCCGGCCTAAAGCCATTAAATATTGCATGTCATTTTTAAGCTCTTGATTTAATTGAAAACCTCCTTGCATTAAAAAAGCATTAAGCATTAAAAAAGCATTCCTCCTTTAGAGCATTAAAAACAAAATATATGTCTTGAATACAATTTTGTCAATCACATGGGAGTCCAGTTTGCTCGATTTAGCTTGATTTCTTTTTCCAGTTGCTCTAATGTCCAAATTTACGACTATCAACGCCAATCCTGCTAGATGCCTGTGGTGAGTTTATTTTTGGTCTTTTACAGCAAAAGTTTCCTCTAAATCATGCATTGCAACAGTTGGCTCGGCATTCTGTTAGAGTCGGAAAATTGTTTGATTGAAAAATTCCACTTTTCTTGAAAAAAAAGTTGCTTGAAAACATACTTTTTGTTACTTTACTTTTTGTTGCGGTTTAAAAAGTGCCTTTCAGAAATCGAAGGCATATTCACTCAGTTTAAAAATATAAGTTTTTATTCTATGGAATGATTTGAATAATTTTACCAAACTCCCAATCAACCGTTCTCCGTGTCGGTGGTTTAAATCTAGGCACAAATCGCCTACACTTATTTGTAAGCTACGGTTCTTGAACTATAAGTTATAAGCTAGTGCGTTTGATATTGTTTTTAGGCCTAAAAATTTTGACCGCGGAGCTGCCCGAAGGATTGAGGGAGAATTCTCAACGGATTTGGACAAACTTTTTTTTTCCTGAAAGCTAATAATATTTTATGAAGATCTGGAGGGGTAGACTCGGAATTTGAGCACTTGAAACATTACTTTTTTGGGTAGAAAGGATGAAAAATGGGGTATGCTGATAAATGCCGAATTCTCAATGGATTTAGACAAATTTTTTTTCCCCTGAAAGGTAATAATATTTTAGGAAGATCTGGAGGGGTGGAACCGGTCCCTGAGATGTTGAAACATTACTTCTCTGGGTAGAAAGTTTGAAAAATGGGTTAAAGTTCAGGCTGAGAAATCCTGAAAGGTAACAATATTTTATGAAGATCTGGAGGGGTAGACTCGAAATCCGAACAATTGAAACATTACTTTTTTGGGTAGAAGAGCTGGAAAATTGCAATATACAGTTTTTGTGCTGTAGCACCAATAATCTTTGGTTTTTTGATTCACAAATCATGATTCACAAATGATGGGAAAGGGTGAATTCTCAACGGATAACAAGGTGCACTGAATTGGATTATATCTGGTACCATCGGCAGGCCAAATGTGGGACTCTTTTCTCCAAATTTTGCAATTGCCTTGAGCAAAAAGTCAAGGAAATACATCTACTACTAGTGGAATCTGCTGCTTGGACAGTTGCATTTTGTTTTTGGCGCGCAGTTCAGTGTCTCTTTCCATGCGCGCCCAAAAACAAAATGCAGATGACGCAGCAGATTCCACTAGTAGTAGATGTATTTCCTTGACTTTTTGCTCAAGGCAATTGCAAAATTTGGAGAAAAGAGTCCCACATTTGGCCTGCCGATGGTACCATATATTTCTTCCACTTTTAATATAGTATAAAATGTATAAATACTAATTTTATATTCTTGGTTATATTTTAATTTATATTTTATTCGATACATAAAGAATAATAAATAAAAAAACTTGTTCAAAAAATATAACAAAAAAATATTTAAAATTGAAAAATACAATGCAAGCTTATTGGCAACTTATTTTTTTGCGAAATTTTCTTGACTTATACTTAGGCCAATCGATTTTTGGCAAAAAATAGTTTTATTCTTGGCCTGGCGATGGTACCAGTTGTTTTCCCAACTTTAATACACAAAATAAAAATGAATGCCTGACAAGGATTCGAACCTTCCAATTTGTCCATCTGCCCAATCGCTTACACCACTACACCACTGGTGCATACGGCTGCTTAGTTTAACTGAAGAGCTAAATACATGAGGCCCAGGGACCCGGGGAAGGGTGGTGGGGGAATAAATGAATACCTACTATCGTCCATTGAATAGATGCGGAGAAGAAGAAGAAGGAGGAGGAGGAGGAGGAGGAGGAGTTCGGACAAATGGTTTTTTGCATTTTTCACAGTAAAACAAATAGTTTTTTGCAAAAGTCAAAAGATAAACTATAGTCAATTCGATGTTGCTCTTTCCATTGCAAAAAGAATTAAAGCAATTGAAGCTTTCTGTGATGAGCAGCAGCCTTATCAAAATTAAGATCTAGCAATAACCCTCAAAACATACACCTGGGTCGAAAAGATAAGCCTATTACGCTCTGCGCCATATACTTGTTTAACTTAGCTTTGCTGCTTGCTGCTTTTTACTCACAAAATGTTGTTTATTGCTACTCGGATGTCAGTTTCAAGGCACGCTACAATGACGTGTGGCACAGAATGATGTAATAAAACGCAATGTTAAGCTAAAAGAATTCATCTGCAGCCTTCTTGCATGTCCATAAAGGCACAATGCATAAGAATAAGAATGGCTCGGCGTCTGTCGGTCTGACCATTTCCTTATTTTTCCATCATTCCAAAAATGTGTTCTAGAAACATGATTTTCGAAGTGGTCAAACTCATATGGCAGTTGAGATCCTTTCTCAAGATGGAATTTTCTTTGCAAATTTAATCAGCATGGATCTGCAGGGACCCCCGCTAAACCTTTTAGTGTACAAACGTCATCTATTTGGGGTCAAAACTTTAGCATGAAAAGTTACTATTCAATAGGCAAAACACAGCCAAAACAGCCCAAACCTGGTCCTACTTTTATTATAAACAATAAAGAGAATCTAGTGCTAGCCCCTTCTTCTCTCCGATAATATTTTCAACTTAGTTACGTTTTCAACATCTAAGTAAGATGATTTTTGCAATTCAGCAGACATAAAACGACCACAGCTTGGTTTGTAAGTGTAAGTATGCTCTGGCTTCTCCTATTGGCACTCCTGGGCCCTGCCACTGCTGGACACCTTGAGACAGCTGAGACAGCGGCATCAGCTCTCTGCGCCCCGCTCTTCAGTCCCTGGTACCCTACTCCTCATCTGTTTCTTGAGGCCGTCTTTTCAAGCCCTGTTTGTGCTAGGGTGGGTCGGGTGGCGGATGAGTGTTCCAGCTCTGGCAGTGTGCTGGGCTGCGTGCGGCAGGCACTAGAAGGTGTAGAGGAGGAGAAACGGGTGGAGTTCGAGGCAGCTGCGGCATGCATGCGTCGCCTTCTCCTCCCCATCAACTCCATTCGAAAGAAGTCAACTTGAGAGATTCCCTTATACTATTTGAATGGACACCAGGCGTCATTAGGGACAAGCATACTCATGAATTGTCAAGAATAAAAGAAAAAGTATTAAAGCATAAAAAACCTATGACAAAAATAGCACCATTAGAAAGCTTAAACAATTTCCTGAAACACGTAATTTTTAGATTTTAAATTTCGCTTTTGTTCTAAAATGGGAACGTTTCAAATTCGGAGATGTCATTTTTTATGCCAATTTTTGCAGGTTTTTCCAAAATTTCTAAAATACCAGGGCCAAAATCAAAATTTCACGATTTTTTCATCGAGATCTCAACTAAAGCTTTCGATTGATATATATCATAACTAGGGCGCTGTCGCGCCCTAGGATATTTTCAAACTTTTTCTAAACCCTGTCTCATTTTAACAATGGTTAAACGAAAGTTTGATGGCATACGCAGCCAGGCACTGTGGGGCTTTGGGTGTCGGTTTGTGCCCTAACCTAACACCGTCGTTCTCTCTCGCTCTTCTGCTATTCCAGCCTCAAGAGGTGGGCAGAGCTTGGCATTGCAGGGGCAAGAGCATATTTTGATAATCGCAGTAGCTTCGGTGACACTGCTACTGTTGCTGGTCATCTGCGCCCTGGGCATCTGGTGCTGTCGTCGACCCAGTCGCGACCGAAGCGGCTATGCCCAGGGCCAGAAGAGACAGGATCCATGAACATTAACATATTTGATCATTTTGAGCATAATAAAACAAGACCGAAATGTTACAGGGGTCCAAGTTTCCGCCAATAGGGCAACTTCAAATTTGTCATCAATCTAGCCACACAACAAAATTAGCAGCCAAGGCCAAAAATGAACAATGTATTTTCGTCAAAAATAAATTTGTTGTGAGCAACAGGTTTTTGTCAAAGTGGCAAACAAGTTTTGTGCTCAGTTCCTGCAAATATCCAGTGTTTATAGCCTAGCAGGCGTCAACCTTGGCGGCGATAAAATGGAACATTGCCATGCCTACCTTTTTCAACTACTACAGAGGACAGGTGGGTTTTTTGTGCGCGTTTGGAAGGTGAGCCTGTTGTTGTGGTTGATGCCCCTCACACGCCCTTACATGCCTTCACATGCCCTAACAGTTCCTCTCCTCACACGTCCTCACGCTCTGCAAGGCCAGCCGCGCTAACTGGCTATTCGGCGGTGGAGGATAGCTTTGCCTTGTTATTGATAG